>SJYX01005003.1:67686-163112 GCA_006410675.1 Oreotragus oreotragus
CTTTTTTTTTTCCAATCTGGTGGATAGAACATAGTATCTTATTGTTTTCTTATTTGGCATTTCCCTGACACCTGATGACATTGAAGATCTTTTCTTGTGTTGATAGGACATTTATCTCTCTCCTATGAAATGCCTGTTAATGAATTGTGCCCATTTTTCTAATTTTAGCTTCATTTATTCCTTATTGATCAGTAGGACTTCTTTGTATACTCAGTATACTAATATGCTGTAGGCTAGAAATGTGGAACATACTGTCCCTCATTCTGAGGGTTGTATTTTGATTTTAATGTTGTCTGATTTGGCGATAATTTTTTAATTTTAATTGGAGGCTAGTGACTTTTCAGTATTGTGGTGGTATTTGTGATTTGGTGATAATTTTCCTTGCGTCTGTTTAAGAACCCCTTTCCACCCAAAAGTCATAAAGGACGTCTCCCATGTTGTCTTCTAAAAGTTTTACAGTTTTGCCTTTCACCTTTACGTCCTTCAGCTCCTCGGGATAGTTTTCTTTGAGGTGAGATCAAGCCTAATTTTAGTTTTTAAAGAAAATTGTGAGAAACGATGTTTTTCCAGTCATGAACTCTGAACTAAATTTCTGTGCCTCAAAGCAGTTCTAGGAATTGAGAAAAGCAGATAACTGCAGTAAATTCCAAGAAGCAATAAATTCTCAGGAGCAAGGCCTCATTCTGAGCACTGAGCACACTGAACTGGAACCAGCTGACCAGAAACAGGCGAGCGCATGTTGAAAAGAAGACCAGCTGTATGACAAGCCCTCCTCGGAGTCAGCCCACTTGCCTTCCCAGTACTTTTCCACTCTGAGCTTGGCCTCAGGAAAAGCTTGAACTACATTTTGCTTGAGGACTCCCTGCCTCTGCAGTTCTCTGGCTGCCATAGTTTCGATAGCCTGTGTGCCTTCACCTGTGACCAGTCTTGGTTTCTGTTTTGATCCCCAGTATGCCCAATTGCCCTAAGTGCAAGTGTGTCCTTTCCCTACTGGTCTGCAACACCTCTTGTCATGTCACCATTTCTTGTCTCTTTTCTGTTCCATTGGTCTATTCGTCTCTTTCTGCGCCTGTCCTACACTCTCCTAGTTACATAACTTTGTTATAGGTTGCGTGATCTGGAAGCCAAGTCCCTCCACATTGTTCTTTACAAGTCCATACACATTTTAAAATGAGATTTTTCAGTTTCACAAAACCTATCTGTTGAGACCTTTATTGGAATTGCGTCAATATATACATCTAGGAGTGGGGTTGCTGGCTCAGAGGGGAGATGCATGTTCAATTTGAAGAAACACAAAGCTGTTCTCCTAAATAGTACTGCCAAATGTAGACTCTCAGCAGCAATGTTCAAGAACTCACATGGGTTCTCATCTCCTCTAACACTTGATATTGTTAGACTTTTAAATTTGTGACGATTTAATGGAGGCACAGTGGTATTTCCTTGTGGTTTGATCACTAACGAAGTTGAACATCTGTTCATATGTTTTATTGTTCATGTGTGTTTCTCCATCTGTGAAATGCTTATTTGTGTTTGTTTGTTTGTTTGTTTTTTACCCATTGATCTGCTGAGTTGTTTGTGTTTTTCTTATTAATTTGTAGACCTTTATATATTCATAATAGGAATTCTTCATCAGTTGTATTGAAAATATTTTCCACAAGTCACATCTGGTCTTTTTTGCTTTTTTAGTTTGCCTTTTGATGAGTGAAATCTCTTAATGTTAAAGTCAAGCTGATCAATATTTTTTACAGTCGATGATTTGTCTTCATTGTTTAAGAAATCTTTCTCTATCCCAAAGTCTAAAAGTTCTTTGCTGATGTTTTCAGTCAAAAGCTTTGAAAGTTGTGTTTTTGATAGAGAAGTCCTCAATCCATCTGGAATACATTTATTTCTGCATATGGCATGCAGAAGGGTTCCAGGTTCCTCTCTTTCAATGTAAATAAACATTTCCTGCTGCTGCTGCTGCTGCTAAGTCACTTCAGTCATGTCTGACTCTGTGCTACCCCATTGACGGCAGCCCACCAGGCTCCCCTGTCCCTGGAATTCTCCAGGCAAGAACACTGGAGTGAGTTGCCATTTCCTTCTCCAATACATGAAAGAGAAAAGTGAAAGTGAAGTCGCTCAGTCGTGTCTGACTCCTAGCGACCCCATGGACTGCAGCCTACCAGGCTCCTCCGTCCATGGGATTTTCCAGACAAGAGTACTGGAGTAGGGTGCCATTGCCTTCTCCAAACATTTCCTAACTGTGGTTTAATAAAAAGTGTCTCTTTACTCACCTAACATGGCACTTGTATTAGATACTACAATTACAAAACGGCCAGTGTGCATCTCTGCATTTTCTAATCTACCTCATTGCTCATTTAATCTATCTGTGCACGGTATCCCACTGTCTTAATTTCAATAGTTCCCTTTCCTCTGTGTGTGTGTGTGTGTGTGTCTGTGTCTCTCTACCTCTGTGTGTGTGTGTGTGTGTGTGTGTCTGTCTGTCTCTCTCTCCCTCTGTGTGTGTCTCAGACTTCTATAGTTCCTTGAGGGTAATCTTGGAGAAGGGAGCCATCAGTCAATCACATGAGCTCAGTCTCTCAGCAGAGAAAACTGGATGATTTGGCTGCAAACTCTTGCCCTTGGGTTTTTCTCTTCTTGGCCAAGAGGTCCTGGAAGGTCGGAACAAGATTACGCAGAGTAATGCACTGCTTGTAATACTGCGAAGTTATTCCCTTTGGGTCAAGGAGCCAGGTGTTTATCAGGCAAATGTGTGTACAGATGGCGCACAGCCCTGAACTCTGTAAGCACAGGAAATGTTTGTTTTGTTCAGCGAGTCTTTCGTGCCTCCGCTGCTGGGGTGAACGCCACGAAGGTGTGAGGGTGCTAAGGAATCCCGCTCTGGCCTTCTTAAGGAATGTTGGTCTCCTTGCTGCCACTGAGCCTTCCTTTTTTGTTTGTTTGTTTGTTTTCGTGGCTTTAATTGTCGGGCCCCTTCCCGGCGCCCAGGTGCGCAGAGCCGGGGCCCTGGGGGCCTCGGGGGCGGGGACCAGGCGGGGGCGTGTTCAGGGGCGGGGCGGGGGCGGGGCTACGCCCCCGCGCGCCCGGCGCGCTTCCTGCGGGGTGGTGACGGCCCAGGCGCGCCGAGTCCCAGCAGCCTTCGCCGCCTCCGCGCGCCGCAGGCTCCCGGGCCCTCGCGCTCCAGCTTGTGCCGGGTCCCGCGGCCCCGCGGCCCCCGTGTCCCCGGCGGTCCAGCTCTTCCACAAGATGACGCTGAAGGCGAGCGAGGGCGAGGGCGGGGGCGGCATGCGCACGGCGCTCTCCGATCTCTACCTGGAGCACTTGCTGCAGAAGCACAACCGGCCCGAGGTGAGCGGCTCCCGGGGTACCCCCAACGGCGATGAGGGCCAGCCCCCTACTCTAGGCCTCGCCGTCCGCCCTCCTGCCCTCGGGGAGGGGTCCTGACCCCCGGGGCTCGTGCGGGACTTCTGGGCGCCTTGGCTCGGGACCCCGCGACGCCTCTAGGCGGGAATCGGCAGAGGCCGTGGCCCCTGGCCCCGAGAGCTGATGAAAGGTCGGGGGAAACTTCTGCTTGGACGGAGTCGGGGTCACGGAGAAGACTTTCAGGAACAGAGCCCAGAGGAGGTCTGCTTAAGTGCTTGTGTCAGCAGAAAGGGTTGGTGGTAAGAGCCAACGCTGGCCTCAAAGTGCTCAGTCACCATGCTGTGGCATTTCTGTGGGGGCCTCTGGTGCTGGGGGGCACCCGGGTGGCCTGTGTCTGTGGGCAGGCATCATCGCAGGAGTAATTCTGCCCCTCCCCCAAGATTCCTGTGATGGCCTATAAAGAGCAACTCACCTCTATCCTCAAAGATGGCCCATAAGGGAGAGTTGATTCTCTTGTTATCTTGGGGCTTCCCTGGTGGCTCAGAGCGTAAAGCATCTGGTTCGATTCCTGGGTCGGGAAGATCTCCTGGAGAAGGAAATGGCCACCCACTCCAGTACCCTTGCCTGGAAAATACCCTGGACGGAGGATACTGGTAGGCTACAGTCCATGGGTCTCAAAGAGTCTGATATGACTGAGCGACTTCAAGGTAAGGCTGCATGCCAGGCCCACTCACTCACCTGAAGACCGAAGCTGAGTCTCAGTGGTCAGTCATCAGCTAGCACCCACCGGCAGCCCTTCCACGTTCCCTGACCTCCTCACAGCCTGCTGGCCAGATTCCAAGAGAGGATGTCCACAGAGACACCCAGAGATAGACGGCTCATCAGACACTAGCTGGCCTGGGGACTCACAAGTGTGAATCTTTTTCTAGACCTCCAAGATCTTCCAGGGCAGGGCTGTTTGCACTTACTTTTTCCAGGTGAAATGCCTGATCCATGGGGCCTTGGAAATGATTCCCAAATTACTAAGTGCCTGAAGAGGTGGACGCGTTATGCAGCACACCCATCCACTTGGGCATATGATGAAACTGCAGATCCCCCAGGTCCCAGCAGACTGGTGTGCAGGCTGGGGACTGTGGACTGGGAGGCATCAGAAGGAGGCTGCATTCTATATCTGCATTGAGCTTGCTGCTTCCCTCAGGGTGCCATATTCATTGCGGTAGTCTAGGCTTCCAGGAGCAGCGGGATGATCATGTGGGGAAGACAAAGTTGCAAGTTAGGCAGTGGCAAGTGCGCTAGGAGATCAAGCTCTGAAACTCCTTGATTCCCCATAAGCTTGGAAATGTGATTATTTTGTTTTTCTTCCCATCAGTCAACTCACCTGGCTGAGCCTTAACTCCATCCCCACCCCCTGCCAAACTCTCTTTATTGAATTTTCTTTTGGCAACTTTATTGAGATTTACTTGGCATTAGTAGAATTCACTGATTTGTGCAGTTCACTGGCATTGAACACATACATCCCACCCTGTAGCTGTGACCACAGTCTTTGAGGGTTGCCCCCCCGACCCCCTGCCATCCCTAGAAGCATGGAACCGCACCCTACCACATTGTTCTTTACAAGTCCATACACATTTTAAAATGAGATTTTTCAGTTTCACAAAACCTATCTGTTGAGACCTTTATTGGAATTGCGTCAATATATACATCTAGGAGTGGGGTTGCTGGCTCAGAGGGGAGATGCATGTTCAATTTGAAGAAACACAAAGCTGTTCTCCTAAATAGTACTGCCAAATGTAGACTCTCAGCAGCAATGTTCAAGAACTCACATGGGTTCTCATCTCCTCTAACACTTGATATTGTTAGACTTTTAAATTTGTGACGATTTAATGGAGGCACAGTGGTATTTCCTTGTGGTTTGATCACTAACGAAGTTGAACATCTGTTCATATGTTTTATTGTTCATGTGTGTTTCTCCATCTGTGAAATGCTTATTTGTGTTTGTTTGTTTGTTTGTTTTTTACCCATTGATCTGCTGAGTTGTTTGTGTTTTTCTTATTAATTTGTAGACCTTTATATATTCATAATAGGAATTCTTCATCAGTTGTATTGAAAATATTTTCCACAAGTCACATCTGGTCTTTTTTGCTTTTTTAGTTTGCCTTTTGATGAGTGAAATCTCTTAATGTTAAAGTCAAGCTGATCAATATTTTTTACAGTCGATGATTTGTCTTCATTGTTTAAGAAATCTTTCTCTATCCCAAAGTCTAAAAGTTCTTTGCTGATGTTTTCAGTCAAAAGCTTTGAAAGTTGTGTTTTTGATAGAGAAGTCCTCAATCCATCTGGAATACATTTATTTCTGCATATGGCATGCAGAAGGGTTCCAGGTTCCTCTCTTTCAATGTAAATAAACATTTCCTGCTGCTGCTGCTGCTGCTAAGTCACTTCAGTCATGTCTGACTCTGTGCTACCCCATTGACGGCAGCCCACCAGGCTCCCCTGTCCCTGGAATTCTCCAGGCAAGAACACTGGAGTGAGTTGCCATTTCCTTCTCCAATACATGAAAGAGAAAAGTGAAAGTGAAGTCGCTCAGTCGTGTCTGACTCCTAGCGACCCCATGGACTGCAGCCTACCAGGCTCCTCCGTCCATGGGATTTTCCAGACAAGAGTACTGGAGTAGGGTGCCATTGCCTTCTCCAAACATTTCCTAACTGTGGTTTAATAAAAAGTGTCTCTTTACTCACCTAACATGGCACTTGTATTAGATACTACAATTACAAAACGGCCAGTGTGCATCTCTGCATTTTCTAATCTACCTCATTGCTCATTTAATCTATCTGTGCACGGTATCCCACTGTCTTAATTTCAATAGTTCCCTTTCCTCTGTGTGTGTGTGTGTGTGTGTCTGTGTCTCTCTACCTCTGTGTGTGTGTGTGTGTGTGTGTGTCTGTCTGTCTCTCTCTCCCTCTGTGTGTGTCTCAGACTTCTATAGTTCCTTGAGGGTAATCTTGGAGAAGGGAGCCATCAGTCAATCACATGAGCTCAGTCTCTCAGCAGAGAAAACTGGATGATTTGGCTGCAAACTCTTGCCCTTGGGTTTTTCTCTTCTTGGCCAAGAGGTCCTGGAAGGTCGGAACAAGATTACGCAGAGTAATGCACTGCTTGTAATACTGCGAAGTTATTCCCTTTGGGTCAAGGAGCCAGGTGTTTATCAGGCAAATGTGTGTACAGATGGCGCACAGCCCTGAACTCTGTAAGCACAGGAAATGTTTGTTTTGTTCAGCGAGTCTTTCGTGCCTCCGCTGCTGGGGTGAACGCCACGAAGGTGTGAGGGTGCTAAGGAATCCCGCTCTGGCCTTCTTAAGGAATGTTGGTCTCCTTGCTGCCACTGAGCCTTCCTTTTTTGTTTGTTTGTTTGTTTTCGTGGCTTTAATTGTCGGGCCCCTTCCCGGCGCCCAGGTGCGCAGAGCCGGGGCCCTGGGGGCCTCGGGGGCGGGGACCAGGCGGGGGCGTGTTCAGGGGCGNAGCATTTGGAAAACACTTATCACTTTGCCTTTTTGAGGCTGTCCTACAAATGGACTCCAGTTTACGTAGGCCTTTCTGTGTGCCTGCTTTCACTTTGCACAACCTGAGCGTCACCTGCAACTCAGTGTCCCGACCCCTTGGAGATCTTTCTGACCCTGGTGGGAAGGCTGGGGAGGTTCACTGTGTGCAGTTTTGAACAGAGCTCTGTCACTACTCTCTGAGTAAGCAGCAGTTTTTGTGGAGCCGTGAGTTTATCCTGCAATACCAGATACAGTCTCCTGCCTATGTAGTTTGTTTGCATGAAAGGATTTGAGGATGGGATAAAAAAAGAAATTGGAAAAGCACAGAGTGAAAAGCTTCCAGAACTGCCCAACTGTGGACCTCGGAGGGAGAATCTCCACACCATGAGGGGTGGCCTGACCCCACAAACCGGCTGATTTCTTATTTCTTGAGGTTCACCTTCCTTCTGAGGAAGCTGTTGGCTTTAAAGCAATTCAGAAATTCCTGTTGCCAAACACTTCATTGAGGATTGCTTTCGGTAAAAGTTCTAAAGACTCAAAAACCAAAGTTTCCCTTCTGATCATAGTCTGTATTTGATACTGAAAAAGTCTTATCAGAACACAATGTTGCAGTACATTTGAAGTGGAGGCTGCCTCCTCTATTTAACTATAGGTGTCCTTCCTTGAAGAAACATTTTATGAGCTCTCTGTGACCTTGTTCTTTATGGCAGCCCCTTAGTACACATAAAATGTGTTGTAAAATTCCTACTTGTCTTTGCTGGCCTGTTTGAGGTTGCCTCTTTCCCATGACCTGAAGAAAAAGGTTGCAAGTCCCTGAAAGTTCACTTGGGCCTAATGGCCCAGGAATGAAGTCTGGCTCCAGCTGAGTATCCACTCAGCAGAGCTCCTGGCCAGCAGATTCGGCCTCATTTGCTGTTGCACAGGTTTGAGGCTGGAGATATCCAGGGTGCCATCGGCCAACAGTGCTCCAGGCAGGGGGCATTCAGGGCTCACAGAGGTCTGGAGATTTCACCAGAGGTCCCCTGGGGTGGGGGAGATGAAATCAGGTGACATTTCATGGATGGCAGGGATTTTTTTTTCCCCCCTAAGCACCATTTGCTCAAGTTTTTAACTGTTGCTCAAAAGAGGAGAACTGACACCAGGGCTGGGAAATGGGAAGACATTCTCCAAATTAGGGAACCAGAGTACAGCTTGGTGTAACATAGAGTTTTCTGAGGCTTCACTTTACCTTTTTCCTTCACTTGGAGGCATAGAGTTGAGCTGTATCCATATGCATTCGTTCCTCCATCCCTATGGTTCATCCACGACTACAAGCGTCCAGCCACCAGCAGAGGCTACCGACCCTGGACTGAATTGTGTGGTGCTGCGGGGTTGACTGTGCAAGAAATGCTCATGCCAGTGGACCCGTGGCAGCTCACACCCATCGTGGCCCAGGGCCGATTGTACATGTTTGTGCCCTGAAGTCACCAGCCTGTCAGTCCTGCTGCAGGTGTTTTGTTTGCCTGCATCCCAGGCACCTGGTTCATCAGGACTGAAGCCAGGACTTGCATAAAATCCTGCCTCTGAGGCTCTCCTGTCCTCCCGGCCCTTTTGTGCAGCTCTCGTATTTGTGGGGAAACAGTGTCCCCTTTTTTCTGGTACCTTGAGCCCTCTTGGGTTTTCTCATTTTTTTTTTCTCCTTATGTTCTTTCCCAAAGTGGAGCCTGCCCTGGCCCAGGAAGACTGAGCAGCTGGTGTCTGGTGTGGGCCATCACTTGCCTACTTGGCCTGGGCCTTCTTCGGAGTCTGTTCAAGTTGCTCAGTCATGTCCAACTCTGGGCGACCCCACTGACAGTACAGTCTGTGGAATTCTCCAGGACAGGATCTTGGAGTGGGTAGCAGCCTTTCCCTTCTCCAGGGGATCTTCCCAACCCAGGGACTGAGCCCAGGTCTCCTACACTGCAGGCGGATTCTTTCCCAGCTGAGCCCCCAGGGAAGCCCAAGAATGCTGGAGTGGGTAGCCTAGCCCTTCTCCAAGGGAACTTCCTGACCCAGGAATCGAACCCAAGTCTCCTGCATTGCAGGCAGCTTCTTTCCCAACTGAGCTCTCAGGGAAGCCCCACGGTACCTGGAAACAGTGGGCAGAGGGCTTACCCATCGGCCTAACAGATGTTGGTTCTTTCCCTCCCATCACTGGCACCAGCTCTTAATGTGACTTGGTGGCCCCTGCTCGAGTCATCCACCTCTGCCACCTGCCACTAAGTTTGTTTTTTTATCTCTCTCTCTTTTTTAATCCCAGCTTCCTCTGAACTGCTGCCTCTGCCCTTTGAACCCACTGCAGATGTTTCCTCTGAAGAGGGTTTCAGAGTCCAGGCCTTGCCACCCCAGCAGTTTGTGTGATTATGAGCCCCTGAGAGGCTGCAGAGCAAAGGGCAGCCCTGCACCCTCCTCACGTGGGATGGCCATCCCCCATCTTGCCTGGGTGTGGCTGGGGGCCTCCCTGGCCAAGGAGGGTACTGGTGTCCAAGTTGCAAAGTGCACCCCACAGAAAGCAATCGAACATCTTTGCCTGATGTTGTTTGCTCAGCATTGCTTGTATCACTTTGTAATCACCCAGCACAGGTGCTCGTGGCACTGGGAAGGACTCAACATTGTGGTCCAGCGTGGGGCCAGTAAGTCCCAGAACAAACCATGGAAAGTCTCTGCTGCTTGTTGGAAGGCACGTGTCTTACCAGCTGTTGAAACACGCCAAGTTCCAGCAGTTGAGGGGCAGGACAGGAGAGATGGGGTACCAACTGCAGCCTGTGGCCCCTGCTCCGCACACATCTGTCTGTCTGTCTAGCCCTTCCTCGTGATTGTCTGTGGGCTGGGGATGCCAGGGGCTGGCATGCCAGGTGCCATCAAAGAGCAGTCAGAGCAGGGGCATCAGGTGGTGCTTGGAGTGCACCCCATGGGTGCGAATTGGTTCTTCAGGTGCCAGGTCAGAGCATTCCGGGTATCTCTCTCATCACTGGCAGCTTCTGAGGGAGTGTAATAGTGGCTCTGAGTCATTAGGAAGGGGGACTGTCTTGACGGATAAGCACATTGAAAAGCCCAGCATTTGGCATAGCAAGTGTTGATCTTTTCTGGGTTTTATGTGTTCTACCTCTGGCAGGCTTTGTGGAGTCCTTAATTTAAAGGCTGACGTGTCCTGGAGCTGAATGAAGAGATGAGGCCCCCCAGTCACGCAGGCATCCACCCCCTTGCCAAGTTCACTCTGTCTTCTGTGGACTGACTTTTGACTCTGTCCTTGTTGAGAATGTTATGTAGGGCTCTGCCATGTCTGCAAACCCAGATGAATCATAAGAAATGCTTTCTTGGTGGTACTTTACAGCACATGATAAGAGAATCTGATCTGTGTTTCCAGACTTTATGGCCACCTTTACCCGCTAAGGTTATTGATGAATCCCTGGTTACATGGATTGAACCCAAATCTGCATTGCAGGCAGATTCTTTACCAACTGGGTTGTAAGACATGTAAGTGGTACATGTTCGGAGAAGGCAATGGCAACCCACTCCAGTATTCTTGCCTGGCAAATCCCATGGATGGAGGAGCCTGGTAGGCTGCAGTCCATGGGGTTGCTAGGAGTCAGACACAACTGAGCAACTTCACTTTCACTTTTCACTTTCATGCATTGGAAAAGGAAATGGCAACCCATTTCAGTGTTCTTGCCTGGAGAATCCCAGGGATAGGGGAGCCTGGTGGGCTGCCATCTCTGGGGTCACACAGAGTTAGACATGACTGAATGAAGTGATTTAGCAGCAGCAGCAGCAGCAAGTGGTAGTTGCTGGCAGATCCATGGGATGAATCTGTGGGTTTGATTTTGAGCTTTCTTAGCCCCACAATTACTAGTGAACAAAGATTTGTAAGTCAGAATCAGGGCAAGTCAGGCATGCAGTCAGTGATCCTTGAACTCTTCAGTCTATACGTTCAAATCTCTTAATACCTGCAACATGGTAAAAACAAATAAGGTGCTTAATTTAACAGAAAGAATTCTTCCAACTTGATGCCACATGCTTCCAGGTCACTGTGGGTAATGCTTCGAGAAGCTCTGGGGTCACCATGTGCTGTAGCCTGTTCATTTCAACCCCAGATTCCTGCAACTTTCTCCACGGTTTGTTGTTGCCTCTCCATGGCACCCCACTCCAGTACTCTTGCCTGGAAAATCCCATGGACGGAGGAGCCTGGAAGACTGCAGTCCATGGGGTTGCTGAGGGTTGGACACAACTGAGCGACTTCACTTTCACTTTTCACTTTCATGCATTGGAGAAGGAAATGGCAACCCACTCCAGTGTTCTTGCCTGGAGAATCCCAGGGACTTGTGAGCCTGGTGGGCTGCCATCTATGGGGTCGCACAGAGTTGGACATGACTGAAGTGACTTAGCAGCAGCAGCAGCTCCCCATTGGTTACTGTGCTCTCTTAGTTACAGCTCTTTGGGTGCAAACAAGTGCTACCTGCCAGCTGTTTTGCTACTTTTTTGCAAAAACTTCAACTCTGTCTCCTACGAGATCAAAAATAGTACATTGTCAAAACCATGGATTTGACATTGCTGTGACATGTAAGTGTAGCTCTGGGCCATTTTGTCACGTGTGTGAAGATACGTAACTGCCACCACTAGTTTGTTTTCCAGCTCTGTAATTTTGTCATCCCAATAATGTTATATACCTGGAATCAAATCATTGGCAATATTTTTATTGCTGGGAATCATCACAAAGTCTGGATGGATCATAGTCTGTTGAGCTGCTCACCTGTGATAGATACTCCTGGTTGTTTCCAGGTTTGAGTTACTGTGAGTAAATCTGTGTGAACCTTCAGTTCAGTTCAGTCACTCAGTCGTATCTGACTCTTTGCAACCCCATGAACTGCAGCACACCAGGCCTCCCTGTCCAACACCAACTCCCAGAGTCTACCCAAACTCATCTCCATTGAGCCAGTGGTGCCATCCAACCATCTCATCCTCTGTTGTCCCCTTCTCTTCCTGCCTTCAATCTTTCCCAGCATCAGGGTCTTTTCAAATGAGTCAGCTCTTTGCATCAGGTGGCCAAAATGTTTGCATCACGTGGCCAAAAGTTTCAGCTTCAACATCAGACCTTCCAATGAACACCCAGGACTGATCTCCTTTAGGATGAACTATGTGGATCTCCTTGCAGTTCAAGGGATTCTCAAGTGTCTTCTCCAACACCACAGTTCAAAAGCATCAATTCTTCGGTGCTCAGCTTTCTTTATAGTCCAACACTCACATCCATACATGACTATTAGAAAAACCATAGCCTTGACTAGATGGACCTTTGTTGACAAAGTAATGTCTTTGCTTTTTAAAATGCTGTCTAGGTTGGTCATAACTTTCCTTCCAAGGAGTAAAGTGAAAGTGAAGTCATTCAGTCATGTCCAACTCTTTGTGACCCCATGGCCTGTAGCCTACCAGGCTTCTCTGTCCATGGGATTTTCCAGGCAAGAATACTGGAGTGGGTTACCATTTCCTTCTCTAGGAGATCTTCCCGACCCAGGGATTGAACCCAGGTCTCCTGCATTGTAGGGAGACACTTTACTGTCTGAGCCACCAGGGAAGCAGTGTCTTTTAATTTCATGGCTGCAATCACCATCTGCAGTGATTTTGGAGCCCCCCCTAAATAAAGTCTCTCACTGTTTCCACTGTTTCCCCATCTATTTGCCTTGAAGTGATGGGACAAGATGCCATGATCTTAGTTTTCTGAATGTTGTGCTTTAAGCCAACTTTTTCACTCTCCTCTTTCACTTTGATCAAGAGGCTTTTTAGTTCCTCTTCACTTTCTGTCATAAGGGTAGTATCATCTGCATATCTGAGGTTATTGATATTTCTCCTGGCAATCTTGATTACAGCTTGTGCTTCATCCAGCCCAGGTACGAACCTTCATGTAGCAGGTTTTGCACACACACGTCTCGTTCCATTATAGTGAATACAGTGAAAGTCTCTCAGTCGCGTCCTAATCTTCACGACCCCATGGAGTATACAGTCCGTGGAATTCTCCAGGCCAGAATACTGGAGTGAGTAGCCTTTCCCTTCTCCAGGGGATCTTCCCAACCAAGGGATCCAACCCAGGTCTCCTGCATTGCAGGCGATTTTTTACCAGCATTGCTTGCTTGTAAAGTACTCATTTTGTTTTCTAAGAAAGCACCCAATTCTTTTCCTGAATGGCTGTCCCATTTTCCACCGCCACCAGCATGGATGAGAGATTCAGTTTCTTTGCATCCTTAAGACTATTTAGTCTTGTCACTGGTTTTGATCATAGCTGCTCTGATGGCTGCGTGGTGATATTTCCTTGTGGTTTTCTTTCTTTTTTTTTAAAATAGCACTGGTTTGTTTTTCTGTTTTTGTCTCTGCTGTGTCTTCATGGCTGAGCTCAGGCATTCTCTAGTTGCAGCAAGAAGGGACTCCTCTTGGTTCCACAAGGACAAGCCTTCTGACTCACTAAATGCAACCCAAGCATGTGGCCAAAATCCAGCAGAACTAAAAATTCTCCATTCATTCCTTTGACAACTTTCCTTCTCACTGGTCTCCCAGGATTGGAAGACCCTTCCCTTCATTCTTTTCTGTCGTGTGTGTGTGGACCTTGATGTTGTAAGGGTTCTGACATTTACAGTCTGTTCTTTACCTACAGTTGTTTTGCAACTTGCTGTAGGTCGATGCTAAAAAGGGAATGTTGGTAGAGGCTTTTGTATTATTCTGACTGGTGGCCAACCCAACAGCTTTATTCTGTTTCTCACTGATCCAGCTTCTCCCTGATCTTGTTAGGGATGACCAGACGCCCAACTCAGTTCTTTTTTCAGCCCCTTGTGCAGCCTAGGACAGCCTGATCTCCAGTTCTGGTTGATGAGACTCCACCTTCCTCCTTCCTGCAATCCTCCCCAGCTAGTTTCTTCTGGGTGCACATTCTTGGCTCCACCGTCTGCTGGAACATTTTTGAAATGTCTCATCCTCATGACTTCCTTTTTTTGTGTGTGTGGGTTTCTATTTACCTTCCTTCCTTGGGCTTTCCTTTCAATAGGGCCCAGGGACTTTTCCAAGGCTCAGACTTTTCTGTGGGTTCAACCCCTGCTCTGAGAACTAGATCCTGCAGACTGCAACTAAGACCCAGCACAGTCAAATAAATGAATATCTTAAAAAAAAAAATAGGGTCCACACTACACACAAGTCCTTAAGCTCTCAACTTGAATCTAAATGACACTCACTTAGGAAAATTCTATCTTGCCACAAGAGAAGGCTTTCATATGCCTATTTAGAGATAATCTGAAATGAATCCAGTTTTCTTATGAGCCCCTTCTCTTGTCTCCCAGTTCCTCCATGTTGTTCACATGTCCTTCCAGAGAGATGGCATATTTATAAGCAGATATGAAGATTTTCTTCTGTTTCACAGCATACCTTTCCTCCCCCCCTTTTTTTTTCACTTAACATTTCTTTGAGATCAACCCCTGAACCTCCTTTTCATGGATCCATGGTATCTGTGTGTGCTAAGACACTTTGCACAGAGGTAGAGGTAACTCATCTATTCTAGATGGCCTTGAAGTGCCCTGTAGCTCTGGTGTCATGAGTTTCATCAGTTACATGAGTTACATCAGTTATGTCTCATCAGTTACTTTGCTAAATACAATCCTTTGTTAGACACTTCTGCTTTCATAGTGCTGTGGAAAGCCGTGTCACATGAGTTTGGAGAAGTGCTAGCTGCTGCCCAGGGCAGTTTATCTTTCTTGGGACTTCCCTGATTGCAATAGATCTGGAGAGACAGATACATAGATTGGGGCTAGCTGTTCCTCCCTGGGGAATCTTCCCATTTCTCCTTTGCCACCAACTGGCTGATGAGGTGTCCTTCTCCTGGTCCCACCCATTGGGAATATCTTCCCTCCCTGTGGCCTCTGAGGGGCACCCCCACCCCTGCTGTGGCTGGATCACAGCCACCGTCCATGTGCAGCAGAATCCTTCCCTATCGTCCTGATTGAATATTTGACCCAGAGTAGGTGGGAGCATTTTCAGAGTGCTCCTTGCCCTTCTCCAAGCCCTGGGCTACTTCAAGAGCAGTTAAGTTAGAAAGAGGAGGAAGAACCAGCAAAGGAGACTGAGGAGTGTTTTAAGGAGATCCATCCATTTATTCTCATTGGCGTGTATTGTCAGAGCCACACTGTTCTTAAAATTCCAAAGTCCATCCACAGTAGGACGGCACCCGAGGGTCCCAGTTCCATGCTCTGTGGCCTTTTTTCACTCTCCTGATGCCATTCCTTCCAGTGTTTTATCTGCAAATTTTCAAACCCACTGCAAAGAACAAACAATTTGATAGTAGCTTCCATTTGACATACCTCCTAGATTATACCATTAACACGTGGCCATGTGTGCTTTGTCATGTGTCTATCCACAAACCATTCATTCACCTTTTTTTTGCACACTTCAAAGTAAGTTCCACGACTGAACCCTGTGCCTACAGCCTGTGCCCCGCAACAGGGAAAACCACTGGGATGAGAAGGCCACTCACCAAATCTAGAGAAAAGCCCAACAGCAGCAACTAAGACCCAGCACAGCCATAAAAGAAATAAATGAATTTTTTTTTTTTAAGTTGCAAGCATCAGAACAGTTCACCCCTAAAGGCTTCAGTATGCATATCATGGACTAGTATTCAGTATTTCTATATGATTTTTTTTTTTAACTTTGTGGTCCAAGGTCCATCCGGTGAAATGTACTAGATGAGTTTGAACAAATACATACACCTGTGCTAACCCAACCCTGATCACAGTTTGGAGCATCAACACTCCAGAAGTATCTCTCATACTCTACCCAGCCTACCCCTTCCCATCCCATCAGAGGCAACCACCATCTTCAATGTTGTTACTGTCGTTTAGGCATGTTCTAAAACCTCACAAATGGGCTCATCTAATGTGTACTCTTTTGCCTAAAGCTTCTTTCACTCAACATCACACTTTTCAGACTGATGCATGTTGACCCCTGTGTCAACATTTTGGTCCTTTTCTTGTTTCTGCCACCTCTTGTGGGTGAATAAAGCTGCTGTGAACATCCATGTGCAACCCTGTGTCTTTTCTTTTGGGTGAACACTTGGAAGTGTGGTTGACGGGGCCTAGGGTCAGTGTGTGCTAAACTTGTCTTTTTCGCCATCAGCTCCCTAGTACACCTTATGAAAAAGCGCAAAAGAACTTTTTGGCCCACCCAATATTTCCCTGATTACAGTGCTTGTAGGGTCTTGTAGTGCATGTGGCCTTCTGAAATGAAGCGTCCGTTCAAGCATTTTGTCTTTTCCTCGCTTGTCATCCTGTTATTGAGTCATAAGAATTCTTCACATGTTCTGGGTATAAATAAATCTCTGTCAGACATATGTATTGCAGCTTTTACAGTCAGGTTGTGCCATGCCTTCATACCTCTTGATCGTCTTTTGGTGAGAAGGTGTTAGTTTTGAAGGGACAACTGTCTGCATCTATGATTATCGCTCTCTGTGCCTACTAAACCTTTGCCTGTCTCAGGGGGTTTCTTCGCTTCGAGGTATTTATATTTTTTAGTTGTTGTTTGGCTCTTTTGTGTCAGATAGAAGGCACTTCTGCTTCCTCCCCAGTTTTGACAATGTGCTATGCTGCTTTTCTCAAAGCTTGGCTGTCTCACCTTTTCTGTTTGGTGCTGCCAACTGTCTGGTTTTGTCTAAAGTCAGGTGGGGATGAACATTCCTGCTGCCCATGTGGGGTTGACCTGGCACCATGGATTACCAAGACCAGCCTTCTGTCTGTCCTACTGCCCAGGCCAGAGGCCTTAAATTAACTTCAGATGTATTATGCAGAGTCTTTCCAGAGTGTAATTCATCCGGCTGTGCTGTCTGCATGGTTGGGGTCAATGGATCACAAGTTCATGTGGCACCTCAGGCCAATGGGAGGGGTGGCCTGTTGGATAAATGATAGTTCAGTTCAGTCACTCAGTCGTGTCTGACTCTTTGTGACCCCATGAATCACAGCACGCCAGGCCTCCCTGTCCATTACCAACTCCCAGAGTTCACTCAAACTCACATCCATCGAGTCAGTGATGCCATCCAGCCATCTCATCCTCTGTCGTCCCCTTCTCCTCCTGCCCCCAATCCCTCCCAGCATCAGAGTCTTTTCCAGTGAGTCAACTCTTCGCATGAGATGGCCAAAGTACTGGAGTTTCACCTTTAGCATAATTCCTTCCAAAGAACACCCAGGACTGATCTCCTTCAGAATGGACTGGTTGGATCTCCTTACAGTCCAAGAGACTCTCAAGAGTCTTCTCCAACACCACAGTTCAAAAGCATCAATTCTTCGGTGCTCAGCCTTCTTCACAGTCCAACTCTCACATCCATACATGACCACTGGAAAAACCAAAGCCTTGACTAGACGGACTTTTGTTGGCAAAGTAATGTCTCTGCTTATCAATATGCTATCTAGTTTGGTCATAGCTTTGTTTCCAAGGAGTAAGCGTCTTTTAATTTCATGGCTGCAGTCACCATCTGCAGTGATTTTGGAGCCCCCCAAAATAAAGTTCGACACTGTTTCCACTGTTTCCCCATCTATTTGCCATGAAGTGATGGGACCAGATGCCATGATGTGATGGGACCAGATTCCATGATCTTCATTTTCTGAATGTTGAGCTTTAAACCACCTTTTCACTCTCCTCTTTCACTTTCATCAAGAGGCTTTTTAGCTACTCTTCACTTTCTGCCATAAGGGTGGTGTCATCTGCATATCTGAGGTTATTGATATTTCTCCCAGCAATCTTGATTCCAGCCTGTGCTTCTTCCAGTCCAGCATTTCTCATGATGTACTCTGCATATAAGTTAAATAAGCAGAGTGACAATATACAGCCTTGATGTACTCCTTTTCCAATTTGGAACCAGTCTGTTGGTCCATGTCCAGTTCTAACTGCTGCTTCCTGACCTGCACATAGGTTTCTCAAGAGGGAGGTCAGGTGGTCTGGTATCCCCATCTCTTTCAGAATTTTCCACAGTTTATTGTGATCCACACAGTCAAAGGCTTTGGCATAGTCAATAAAGCAGAAATAGATGTTTTTCTGGAACTCTCTTGCTTTTTCCATGATCCAGCGGATGTTGGCAATTTGATCTCTGGTTCCTCTGCCTTTTCTAAAACCAGCTTGAACATCAGGGAGTTCACGGTTCACATATTGCTGAAGCCTGGCTTGGAGAATTTTGAGCATTACTTTACTAGCGTGTGAGATGAGTGCAATTGTGCGGTAGTTTGAGCATTCTTTGGCATTGCCTTTCTTTGGAATTGGAATGAAAACTGACCTTTTCCAGTCCTGTGGCCACTGCTGAGTTTTCCAAATTTGCTGGCATATTGAGTGCAGCACTTTCACAGCATCATCTTTCAGGATTTGAAACAGCTCAACTGGAATTCCATCACCTCCACTAGCTTTGTTCTTAGTGATGCTTTCTAAGGCCCACTTGACTTCACATTCCAAGATGTCTGGCTCTAGATTAGTGATCACATCCTCATGATTATCTGGGTCGTGAAGATCTTTTCTGTACAGTTCTTCTGTGTATTCTTGCCACCTCTTCTTAATATCTTCTGCTTCTGTTAGGTCCATACCATTTCTATCCTTTATCGAGCCCATCTTTGCATGAAATGTTCCCTTGGTATCTCCAATTCTCTTGAAGAGATCTCTAGTCTTTCCCATTCTGTTGTTTTCCTCTATCTCTTTGCATTGATTGCTGAAGAAGGCTTTCTTATCTCTTCTTGCTATTCTTTGGAACTCTGCATTCAGATGCTTATATCTTTTCTTTTCTCCTTTGCTTTTCGCCTCTCTTCTTTTCAGTGCTATTTGTAAGGCTTCTCCAGACAGCCATTTTGCTTTTTTGCATTTCTTTTCCATGGGGATGGTCTTGATCCCTGTCTCCTGTACAATGTCACGAACCTCATTCCATAGTTCATCAGGAACTCTGTCTATCAGATCTAGGCCCTTAAATCTATTTCTCACTTCCACTGTATAATCATAAGGGATTTGATTTAGGTCATACCTGAATGGTCTAGCGGTTTTCCCTACTTTCTTCAATTTAAGTCTGAATTTGGAAATAAGGAGTTCATGATCTGAGCCACAGTCAGCTCCTGGTCTTGTTTTTGTTGACTGTATAGAGCTTCTCCATCTTTGGCTGCAAAGAATATAATCAATCTGATTTCGGTGTTGACCATCTGGTGATGTCCATGTGTAGAGTCTTCTCTTGTGTTGCTGGAAGAGGGTGTTTGCTATGACCAGTGCATTTTCTTGGCAAAACTCTATTAGTCTTTGCCCTGCTTCATTCCGCATTCCAAGGCCAAATTTGCCTGTTACTCCAGGTGTTTCTTGACTTCCTACTTTTGCATTCCAGTCCCCTATAATGAAAAGGACATATTTTTTGGGTGTTAGTAAAGGTCTTGTAGGTCTTCATAGAACCGTTCAACTTCAGCTTCTTCATCGTTACTGGTTGGGGCATAGACTTGGATTACCGTGATACTGAATGGTTTGCCTTGGAAACGAACAGAGATCATTCTGTCTTTTTTGAGATTGCATCCAAGTACTGCATTTCAGACTCTTTTGTTGACCATGATGGCTACTCCATTTCTTCTAAGGGATTCCTGCCCACAGTAGTAGATATAATGGTCATCTGAGTTAAATTCACCCATTCCAGTCCATTTTAGTTCGCTGATTCCTAGAATGTTGATGTTCACTCTTGCCATCTCCTGTTTGACCACTTCCAATTTGCCTTGATTCATGGACCTAACATTCCAGGATCCTACGTAATATTGCTCTTTACAAGCAGTGGACCTTGCTTCTATCACCAGTCACATTGTTTTTGCTTTGGGTCCATCCGTTCATTCTTTCTGGAGTTATTTCTCCACTGATCTCCAGTAGCATATTGGGCACCTACTGACCTGGGGCGTTCCTCTTTCAGTATCCAGTATGAAAAGGCAAAATGATAGGATAAATAACATGGCCCATCAAATCGAATGCAGTTGGCTACCAGCTAAGGAGATAAGCATTGGTTTATGTAGCTTGGGATTCCCTGGTGGCTCAGATGGTAAAGTGCCTGCCTGCAATGCAGGAGACCGGGGTTCGATCCCTGGGTCAGGAAGATCCCCTGGAGAAGGGAATGGCCACCCACTCCAGTACTCTTGCTTTGAAAATTCCCTGGATTGAGGAGCCTGGTGGGCTATAGTCCATGGGGTTGCAAAGAGTCAGACACGACTGAGTGACTTCACTTTCACTTTCTGTAGCTTTGGGGGTTGTAGACCTGCAGTGATATCCTAGGGGTCGCCTCAGCCACTTGCTTCATCCAGTGCTCTGCTCTTTTGCCCTGCCAGCCTGTGTCACCCCAGCTGAGTGCTGTGATGGAGGACATGTACACCAATGGGCCTGCTGCCCTGGGGAGCCCGGCCCAGATGCAGGGCCAGGAGGCCCGGAAGGTGCGTCTTATCCAGTTCGNAAGAATTGATGCTTTTGAGCTGTGGTGTTGGAGAAGACTCTTGAGCGTCCCTTGGACTGCAAGGAGATCAAACCAATCCATTCTGAGAAAATCACTCCTGAATATTCATTGGAAGGACTGATGCTGAAGCTGAAACTCCAGTACTCTGGTCACCTGATGTGAAGAACCAACTCATTAGAAGAGACCCTGATGCTGGGAAAGATTGAAGGCAAGAGGAGAAGGGGACAACAGAGGATAAGATGTTTGGATGACATCACCAACCTGATGGACATGAATTTGAGTAGGTTCCAGGAGTTGGTGATGGACAGGGAAGCCTGGTATGCTGCAGTCCATGGAGTCGCAAAGAGTCAGACATGACTGAGCAACTGAACTGAACTGATGCTGTTGGCCTTTAAAGAGCCAAACAAAAAGTGGACTTTGTCCTGGCATTAACACAATTACAAATCAGTTTTTTAAAATATGTTTGGATTTAGAACATCTGATTTCTTAATCACAAACTAACCTAAACATTTCTTGTTAAATGAAATTTAGTCATGACTTGAAATATTTGAAGAAAAACACTCATCCAGAAAATTAAGGTCAACCAAAAACAGATGGCATCTATGAAATAGGATGTTGAGTTCTCTCTTATGCCAAGTAAAGAAATAAAACATTCTGTCTTAGAATACAGTCCTTCTGAAATTTATGTCTTATCTGGGAATGCATACATATATATATATTTTTTTTAATAGTCCAAACCTTTTAAATAGTAGCAAGCCTTTCATGTTTCCTTCCAAGAATTCTGTCATTTGAAAATAAAGTTCCAACAAGCACAGTTTTTGAGGAAATATATTTTCATGTCACAAATCAGCTAGTATTTCTTAGGGCCCATTACATACACTACATTTCCATTATATCCATTAGAAAGAAAACATCTTTTTGTTTTCTTACGATAGCCTTCTAAATAACTTTATTTTCAGCCTAGTGCTACTTTTGGAGAAAAACTTTTCTCAGTTATGACACATAAGGGGGAAAAGCATGTTCTCAAGTCTCAGGTGACTAAGCTATCTAGACCCCCAGAAAAAGGTAGGGAGAATAAATGACTCTGGCAAGGGAACCACCAAATGGTTTGGTGATGACAAAAATAATAAATACTATTCTAGGGCAGCAAGCACAATGGAGCAAATGGTTACTGCTGTAGAGCTTTCTCATCATTCATTTCCACTACAACTTTCTATCTTTCAGATATAATGAGCAACCCAGAATTTTTCATTTATGAATGCAGAAAATCTCTTTCTAGGGCACTGAAATGTGAAAGGCATGAATAAAGATGAAGAAATGGGCATTTTCATTTTGACTGGAGCTAAGTAGTTTAAAAAATGATAATAGGATTGAAAATGTATTTAATAAAAAATTATGCTGTGAATAATAAATCAGGTATTGTAATTCTGACAGTAAATCATTTTCTAAAATATCTCACTTTTTCACTAGAATATGCATTCAAAACTAAGAACTAGAAAATACTTTAGACATTTTTCTATCCTGAATGACATTTTTTTCTACTTCATGGAAAGAAATAAAAGACAAAACCATGCCTTAAATTGATATTTGTGGATAATATGTTGCATGGTTTTAAAATTAAGTGCATTGTGAAATATTTTACAAATATTAAATCATTAATCATTACTAAATCCCTTTGTAAATTATAGCAAAAGTGCTATTAAAAGAGGCCATACCTTATCCTGTCTTCCAAATGGCTTTTCCTGTACTAGGCTCTATAATGAAAGACTATTTATTTCATGATTATTCAAGTTCCTAGGAAGAATTTGGTATTTTCCTAACTAACAATATCATTTGTTCCAAACATGATTTCCAAGTTACAGAATAAATGATTCACCGTATGGATTTATTCCAACATAACTTGCTCTCAAAACACATTTGCTGACAACTCATTGAAGTCTAATGATGTGGAAAGTTACTTGTGTTATATTATTAAATAAAATAGCAATTTATCAAATAACTACATGGTACCAGAACATAAAAACATATACCTACAGCTACAGCTGTCGATATGTCTGAAAAGAATTATAGTTGCTTCATAGTTGTTTCCACAATGAATATAGCTTCCTCAGTTCAGTTCAGTCACTAAGTCATGTCCGACTCTTTGCGACCCCATGAATCGCAGCACGCCAGGCCTCCCTGTTCATTACCATCTCCCGGAGTTCACTCAGACTCACGTCCATCAAGTACGTGATGCCATCCAGCCATCTCATCCTCTGTCGTCCCCTTCTCCTCCTGCCCCCAATCCCTCCCAGCATCAGAGTCTTTTCCAATGAGTCAACTCTTTGCATGAGGTGGCCAAAATACTGNTGATTTCCCAGTAGAAGTTATCAATATTAATCAAAGAACCAGAAAATTTGAGAAGACAAATTACTAAAGGTAAGACTAGAAATGTGATTGTAGACCTACCACCACTAAAAAGGGAACCAGGATCAAATGGTTTTGCAATTCAGTTCTGTATTACCTTTAAAGAAGAGATAAGACTAATTGGGCTTCGCTGATAGCTCAGATGGTAAAGAATCTGCCTGCAAGGGGGAGACCTGGGTTCGATCCCTCGGTTGGAAAGATCCACTGGAGAAGGGAATGGCTACGCACTCCAGTATCCTTGCTTGGAGAATTCCACGGACAGAGGCTACAGTCTATGGGGTCTCAAAGAGTTGGACATGACTGAGCAACTAACACTTACTACAAAGATCAGTATCATTTAAACTCTATCAGAAAAGCAGAAAAAAAGGAAAGTTAACTAATGAATTTTATAATGTTAGCAAACTTAAGATCAAAATCTGCTAAAGACAGTACATAAAAGGCAACTATAAAAATATTAATAATAATATAAAAATAAAATACTAACAAAATATAAAATTTATAAACAAACAGAACCCAAAAACTTTGGCAAGAAAAAGCTCTACTATGACCTAGTAGGATAGAAAAAAATCAGCAGCTACTCCTAATGGATACCGACAAGAATAGAAGGGAATGACTTAAATATTAAAAGTGCTTTTTACCAACGGTTAACAGCAATCCTCATTTAACCATTAAATGCCAAAGTCATTTCCACTAAAACCAGGAACAAGTCAAGATCTGTCTCTTATACACATCTAGATGTGTATAAGAGACAGGGCCCCTTCCAGTGGTTGATGTCCCAGGTGGTGGAGACAGAAAGCCTTTCTCCCAAGAAATCACTTTCAGATGTCTTAAAGATCAGCTCAGCCTGGAGACGGAAACACCAACCAACTCCAGTATTCCTGCCTGGAAATGTCCATGGACAAAGAGAAGCCTGGCGGGCTGCAGTCCATGGGGTTACAGTACTGAGCATGCACACATGAGGATGGAGGGTTGGTAGCAATAAACTGATAAAACTAAAACAAACAAAATAAAGATCAGCTCAGAAATAGCTCACAGTCAAGCATGCTATGGCCTTGTCTGTCTTCCGGGGAGGTTGGTAGCAATAAACTGATAGAACTAAAACAAACAAACAAAACAAGATCAGCTCAGAAATAGCTCACAGTCAAGCATGCTATGGCTTTGTCTGTCTTCCAGGGAATCACGCTGAAGCTGAACGAGAAGCAGTCATGTACGGTGGCCAGAATTCTCCATGGGGGCATGGTCCACAGACAAGGTATAGGTCCAGCCTTCTTCTGTACTTTGTGACATGATTATATTTCCTGTTAGGTAACACTTGAGCAATTACTATATGCAACCCCTTTCATTCGCCTCTGAATACATAGCAGTGAAGCAAAGAGACCATCTCTGCCTTCTGGGGCTACCAGTTAAACTGAGAAAATAGGGAATTCCCTGGCACATCAGTATTTTGGACTCGGTATTCTCATGACCATGGGCCCTAGTTCAATCCCTGGTCGGGGAACTAAGATTCTATTAGCCAAACAGCATGGCCAGAAAAAAAAAAAAAAACCAACTAAGCAAATAGACATTAATACGTATTTTAGTAACTGCTTGTATTTCCTTCATGGGAAGCAGCCATCAATTTGCAGATGCATCCATTAGTAAAAGCACTTTTCTTTGTATCTAGGGGAGTGCAGGTAAGATAACCACTCTTCACAGAGAATCATATAGATAGATTCTAAACAGTGATTAGCTTGACCATTTAGTAGTGTTTGGAGGTTTTAGCTTAACAGCAGAAAAACATTAAGCTTACTGGTGATTTTAGAGTGCCAAGTTCTTCACTTTCTGGTTTCTTTGAGTGTGTATAGCTGTTATCAGAGGCCCCAGAGATCAGGGGCAGTCTAGTTCCAGGACATTTTGAGGATCAGGTACTTTTATTCTTCACTCAGAGTCCTGAAGTCAAGGCAGAAGACATAGTCAGCTTCCCAGTGCTGGTCTTCATAGGACCCAGAAGGCCATCAATAGAATATTCCAGTCTCTTGTGGTCAAATACTTCCAACCCTGTTTTTTTTCCACACAATCTATTGTATCACGTGCTACAAATCACAGTTTCTTTCCTGCAGTGTTTTGACTCCTATTGACAGCTCTTGTCTGAACCTGTGTTCTTTTGATGGTAGGCTCACTTCACGTTGGGGACGAGATCCTAGAAATCAATGGCACAAACGTGACTAATCACTCGGTAGATCAGCTGCAGAAGGCGATGGTGGGTATCCACTCTGCCCTTGTCTCGGTGAACTGTGGATCGGAATTGCTGTCCACGTACCGCATTTTTCTGTGAAAGTGTTTATATCTCATTGAAGGGCCTCTTATCACTCAAATGACAACTCTCTGTTTTCATTTAGTAAACTTCTAAAACAAGGCAGATGACCCAGAGTGTCTAGAAAGAGCTCTGTACTGAGTGCCAGAAGTCCTCAGTCTTTAATGGCAGCCCTGAATCCCACTCTTCTTTACTCCAGCCCTGTGATTTGGAGCAAAATTCACTTCTAAGTCATCTGTAACATGAAGATGCTAGTAATCACTATTTTTCTGTTATAGATTTCTTACAGAGAGCAATTGGACTAATAGATGAAACGTCAAAAAGACAGAATGATCTCTGTTCATTTCCAAGACGAACCAGTCAGTATCACAGTAATCCAAGTCTATGACCCAACCACTAAAGCTTAAGAAGCTGAAGTCGAACGGTTCTATGAAAACCTAAAAGACATTCTAGAACTAAAACCCAAAAAGATGTCCTTTTCATTATAGGGGACTGGAATGCAAAAGTAGGAAGTCAGGATATACCTAGACTAACAGGCTAATTTGGCCTTGGAGTACAGAATAAAGCAGGGCAAAGGCTAACAGAGCTTTGCCGAGAGAATGTACTGGTCATAGCAAACACCCTCTTCCAACAACACAGGAGAAGACTCTACACATGGACATCACCAGATGGTCAATACCAAAATCAGATTGATTATATTCTTTGTAGCCAGAGATGGAGAAGCTCTATACAGTCAGCAAAAACTAGACTGGGAGCTGACTATGGCTCAGATCATGAACTCCTTATTGCCAAATTCAGACTTAAATTGGAGAAAGTAGGGGAAAACACTAGACCATTCAGGTATGACCTAAATCAAATCCCTTACAATTATATAGTGGAAGTGACAAATAGATTCAAGGGATTAGATCTGATAGACAGAGTGCCTGAAGAACTATGGACAGAGGTTTGTGACATTGTACAGGAGGCAGTGATCAAGACCATCCCCAAGAAAAAGAAATGCAAAAAAGCAAAATGTTGTCTGAGGAGGCCTAAAAATAGCTGAGAAAAAAAGAGAGGCAAAAGGCAAAGGTGAAAAGGAAAGATACACCATCTAAATGCAGAGTTTCAAAGAATAGAAAGAAGAGATAAGAAAGCCATCCTCAGTGATCAATGCAAAAAAATAGAGGAAACTAATAGAATGGGAAAGACTAGAGATCTCTTCAAGAAACTTAGAGATACCAAGGGAACATTTCATGCAAAGATGGGCACAATAAAGGACAGGAATGGTATGGACCTAACAGAAGCAGAAGATATTAAGAAGAGGTGGCAAGAATACATAGACGAGCTATACCAAAAAGATCTTCTGATGCAGATAACCATGATGGTGTGATCTCTCACCTAAAGCCAGACATCCTGTAATGCAAATCCAAGAGGGCCTTAGGAAGCATCACTACTAACAAAGCTAGTGGAGGTGATGGAATTCCAGTTGAGCTATTTCAAATCCTGAAAGATGATGCTGTGAAAGTGCTGCACCCAATATGCCAGCAAATTTGGCAAACTCAACAGTGGCCACAGGACTGGAAAAGGTCAGTTTTCATTCCAATCCCAAAGAAGGGCAATGCCAAAGAATGTTGAAACTACTGCACAATTGCACTCATCTCACATGCTAGTAAAGTAATGCTCAAAATTCTCCAAGCCAGGCTTCAGCAATACCTGATCTGTGAACTTCCAAATGTTCAAGCTGGTTTTAGAAGAGGCAGAGGAGCCAGAGATCACATTGCCAACATCTGTTGGATCATAGAAAAATCAAGAGAGTTCTACAAAAACATCTACTGCTGTCAAAGCCTTTGACTGTGTAGATCACAATAAACTGGAAAATTCTTCAAGAGATGGGAATACCAGACCACCTGACCACGCCTCCTGAGAAATCTGAATGCAGGTCAAGAAGCAACAGTTAGAGCTGGACATGGAACAACAGAGTGGTTCCAAATGGGGAAAGAATTTAGTCAAGGCTATATATTGTCACCCTGCTTATTTAATTTACATGCATAGAACATCATGAGAAATGCCAGGCTGGATAAACACAAGCTGGAATCAAGATTGGCAGGAGAAATATCAATAACTTCAGATATGCAGATGACACCACCCTTATGGCAGAAAGTGAAGAGGAAGTAAAGAGCCTCTTGATGAAAGTGAAACAGGAGAGTGAAAAACCTGGCTTAAAACTCAATGTTCAAAAAGTAAGATCAAGGCATCCGGTCACATAACTTTATGCCAAATACATGGGGAAACAATGGAAACAGTGACAGGCTTTGTTTTTGGGGGCTCCAAAATCACTGCAGATGGTGACTGCAGCCATGAAATTCAAAGACATTTGCTCCTTGGAAGAAAAGCTATCACCAACCTAGACAGCATATTAAAAACAGAGACATCACTTTGCCATCAAAGGTCCATCTATTCAAGGCTATGGTTTTTCCAGTAGTCATGTATGGATGTGAGAGTTGGACCATAAAGCTGAGCACCAAAGAATTTATGCTTTTGAAGTGTGGTGTTGGAGAAGACTCTTGAGAGTCCCTTGGACTGCAAGGAGATCCAACCAGTCCATCCTATACGAAATCAGTTCTGAATATTCATTGAAAGGACTGATGCTGAAACTCCAATACTTGGGCCACCTGATGTGAAGAACTGACTCATTTGAAAATCCCTGATGCTGGGAAAGATTGAAGGCAGGAGAACGGGACTACAGAGGAAGAGATGGTTGGATAGCATCATCAACTTGATGGACATGAGTTTGAGCATGCTCTGGGAGTTGGTGATGGACAGAGAAGCCTGTCCTGCTGAACTCCATGGGGTTGCAAAGATTCGGACATGACTGAGTGACTGAACTGAACTGAGATGAGACATTGAACGTGCCCTCTAGATTCAGTTGTGCTGGGTGTTTGCCCCTCCAGATTCTTCACCATGGTTCTTCAGCCCTGCACACAATGGAGACTATTCCTGTAAGCAAAGCAGGGAAAATCACATGGAGTAGTTGGGTGTCATTGGCCACGGCTAGTAGGAAGCACCCCTCAGGCACTTAGCATGGGAATGAAGCAGAGAATAGAAACAAAAACAAGTGTGGTTTGAACTAGAAATGAAAAAACTGAACATTGCCAGAATTACATGTTAACATTCCTTTTAAATTTCTGCCAATCTGAGAGGTGGAAAGTACTTCATGGTTGCTTTATTTTTTAATTTTATTCCCAGAGCCAAAGTTAAGCACTTTTCAAGAGCTCATTGGCTATATGCTTTTCCTTCTTGTATCTTTTTGCCCTGTTGTCTATCGGTTTGGTTATCTGTTTATAACAGAGTTTCAGGGAGCCTGATTGTTAGTTGCTCAGTTGTGTCCAACTCTTTGTGATCCCATACAATGTAACCCACCAGGCTCCTCCATCCATGGACTTCTCCAGGCAAGAATACTGGAGTGGGTTGCCATTTCCTTCTCATTTCCTTCTTGTATCTTTTTGCCCTGTTGTCTATCGGTTTGGTTATCTGTTTATAACAGAGTTTCAGGGAGCCTGATTGTTAGTTGCTCAGTTGTGTCCAACTCTTTGTGATCCCATACAATGTAACCCACCAGGCTCCTCCATCCATGGACTTCTCCAGGCAAGAATACTGGAGTGGGTTGCCATTTCCTTCTCCAGGGGATCTTCCTAACCCAAGGATCGGACCCGGGTCTCCAGCATTGCAGGCAGACTCTTTACCATCTGAGCCACCAGGGAAGCCCATATAACAAAGTTTAGAAGCACTTGAAATATTGGTTATTAACTGTCCTGCCTATTATATGCACAATAATATGTTTCCAGTAAGTAAGTCAGTGTTAGTCTCTCAGTCGTGCCTGATTCTTTGTGACCCCATGCACTGCAGCCCACCAGGCTCCTCTGTCCATGAGATTTTCCAGGCAAGGATACTGGATTGGGTTGCCGTGTCCTTCTCCAGGGAATCTTCCCAACCCAGGGATGGAGCCCAGGTCTCCTGCACTGCAGGCAGATTCTTTATCGACTGAGCTGCAAGGGAAGCCCATTATGTTTCCAAGTGTATTGTATATGGTATCTTTTGCCACATGACACAAATTAACTTTTACATAGTTGATTATATTTACACAAATCAAAAAGAAGTGTAAATTTTGAATGTTCATATCTTTGAAACAGTTGTTTCAAGACTAAGGTATACAGCCTTGCTGTGGGCTCAGAAAAAAATCTGTACATCACATTCTATTAGGTGCAGAGCATCGTGTTCTGTGCAGGGTACACTGTGAGGATATGAGTCCGCTACTTGTGCTGGTGAGCATGAAACACTCCAGCCAGGGTCCTGGCAGGGGACAGGTGACCCACTCCAAAAGGTGGATAAGATGCTGAATGAAGGGGTTGTTTACAGAGGGGAAGGCCTAAAGATAGAGGGGAACAAAAGTCCCTGATGGCTGGGAAAGATTGAAGGCATGGGGAGAAGGGGATGACAGAGGATGAGATGATTGGATGGCATCCCTGACTCAATGGACCTGAGTTTGAGTAAACTCCGGGAGTTGGTTATGGACAGGGAGGCCTGGTGTGCTGCAGTCTGTGGGGTCACAAAGAGTCACACACAACTGGGCAACTCAATAACAACAACAATTACTGCTGCACGGGTCTGGGGCACGTGCTTTGGGTATTTGCATCAGGATCCAGGTCACGTCCACGCACTGCAGTTGACAGATACATGTTTTAAGACTCTTTGAATCCTTCTGTTTTCTGATCTGATCTTTGTGGAAGAAACTCAGTTGTTGGTCCTATAGAGTTTCTCCTAGTGAGAGTGGAATGTCTATAGAAAAGTAAGTTGAGGGTAGCTCTAAAATTGTTTTTACCATTTGATTCTGCATTTCTCTCATGGGGTTCTAGTCTGTAGAAATCAAATGCAGATATATAAGGACATATGTTGAAGGGGGTCTCTGGCAGCATAATGATAACCCTGTATGCGAGACAGCAAAAGAGACACAGATGTAAAGAACAGACTTTTGGACTCTGTGGGAGAGGGAGAGGGTGGGATGATTTGGGAGAATGGCATTGAAACATGTATACTATCATGTAAGAAACGAATCACTTATACAGGATACAGGATACTTGGGGCTGGTACACTGGGATGACCCAGAGAGATGATATGGGGAGGGTGGTGGGACGGGGGTTCAGGGTTGGGAACTCATGTACACCTGTGGCGGATTCATGTCAATGTATGGCAAAACCAATACAGTATTGTAAAGTAAAAAAAATTAAAAAAAGACAGAAAGTGAAGTCACTCAGTTGTGTTCAACTCTTTGCTAGCCCCTGGACTGTAGCTCCATCCATGGAATTTTCTAGGCAAGAGTACTGGAATGGGTGGCCATTGCCTTCTCCAGGGGATCTTCCCAACCCAGGGATCGAACCTGGGTCTCCCACATTGCGGGCAGGCGCCTTACTGTCTGAGCCACCAGGGAAGCACAGGTTGTAGAAGAAAAAACAAAAACTGGTGACAATGGACATGCCCACTAATGGGGATGGTGGCTGAGGCCGCCGTCACACAAAGGATGTAACTGAGCCATCAGAGAGAGTGAGTAAAGTCTTCATATATTGACCTGGAAGCAAGTCGTTGAGTCATGCTTATAGTATAATCCCATTTTGTTAAAAACAATAAAAATGCATAAATATGAATATGTGTATAAATATCTGTACATGTTTGTATTGTATAGAAAAGTGTGGACATATGTGTTCATTGTAGGGATTCATTTTAAGTACTTCTGGGGATCTTCTGGGGTCACCGGTGAAGAGGAGGGACAATCATTAGCCTTTGGTTCATGTTGTTATGCTGGTTTATGGGGCTAAGAGAGTGTTCTGCTACAACATTTCAAAGTGCAGTGATGGCTATTGGGAAAAAAAAAAGAAACCTCATGGGCCTTTGGGAGGGGCCCATGACTTTGTGAGACCTCCAGTCAGCCAAGTTCATTTTACTTAACAGTTATTTCATGTTTCTTTTTTTAATAGAAAGAAACCAAAGGAATGATCTCATTGAAAGTAATTCCCAACCAGCAAAATCGGCTTCCAGCACTGCAAGTAGGTGGCAGCATTTTCTCTGTTGCGATGATGGCAGGGTTCAGACCCACGGTGTTCTCAGAATTTGATTGAATGATGTGATTCTAGTCAGTGGAGCTGCCTAGCACTCTCTAAGCCAGATTGACACAAATTGACTGGCAGGCCTTTGCTGCGTATCCTGCACGTGAGAGCAAAGGCCCATCTCCTGATTCTGCAAGCCCCCTTCACACACCGCATCATGGCTTAGGAGGGAAATCGCTTGGGCAGGGCCCTGGCAGATGAACTTTGACAAAAATCACTCTGAAGTTTCTGTTCCAGGTTACTTAATGTGTGATGGTATAATTTTCTTGTCAAGTAAACTTTTTAAAGTTGAAGTTTTCATATACATGAGCACATAGACAACAAAGTACACAAATCCTAAGTATAAAACCAGATGAATGTTCACAAACTTAACACACCCATGTGACCAGCACCCTGAGAGTACCCATCCCCATTTCCAGTCTGCCAACCCTGACTTCTGACTCCAGAGATGAGTTTTGCCCCTTTTGGAAATTTGTGTAAATTGACTCACACAGTACAAATTCTTTAGTGTCTTGTTTTGTTCACTGGGTGTGAAGTCTGTGCTATAGCAACTGATGATTCCTTCTTTTTTGTTGTTTGTTTGTTTGAATTATTTTTATTTTTTAAAAAATTTAATTGGAGGCTAATTACAATATTGTGGTGATTTTTGTCATACATTCGCATGAATCAGCCATGGGTGTACATGTGATTCCTTCTTATTCACTTCTCATATGAACATGCTCTTGAGGGCCTTCTGTAATTCCAGCTTTTTGGTTCTTACAAAAAAAACAAAAAACAGTACTGCCATGAACCTCATTGTATCTGAGTTTCAGTGCATTTCTGACGAGTGTGGAGCATGTTCAACTGATGATGTTGCCCAACTGTTTTCCAAGGTAGCTATACCATTTCCCATTCCCAGCTTCCAATTCCAGCTCCACCACATCCTCGCTGAGAATTCTCTGGCGTTTTCCCCCTTCCTTTTGGCCATTGTGTTGGTGGTGTTAAAATTTGCTCTCTGCTGGGAAGTGGCGTCTTCTCTCGTTTTTTAGTCGGCCTGAATTTCATGAATCTTCAGAGAACAGTGTCACCTCTCTTGATCCTTTCAACTCTATTTTTCTGTTTCATTGCTTTCTGCTCCTTCCTGCTTTCTTTATTTCTTTGAGTTGGATTTACACCCCTGATCTTCCTATCCGAGATAGCTGGTATTAAGTTCTGACGTAACAGCTTCTTCCAGTCTTTTTTTGCTTCCGTGTATAAAGAAATTCTAAATTTCAAGCATAGTAGGTGTTGTTTTTATTTGATAATTTGATAATCAAACACATTTTATTTGCTTGATTTGTTTTGATTTGCTTTGATTTGAAATGATCTTCTCATTTTATGTGATATCAGCAGCAAGACTTGGGGCATGTTCATAAAGCAGCTGCTTTGTACTTCAGGACGGACAGCTGAGTCCCAGTAACCACACAGCATCTTTGCCTCCCTGCTATCTACGCAGTGCAGACCCTGCTTATTTACAGCCAAACTTTCCACTAATGCAGCGTCCCTTGCCTGCTTTTTCAGATGTTCATGCGCGCGCAGTTCGACTATGATCCCAGAAAGGACAACCTAATCCCTTGCAAGGAGGCGGGACTGAAGTTCATCACGGGGGACGTCATCCAGATCATCAACAAGGATGACAGCAACTGGTGGCAGGGCCGGGTGGAAGGCTCATCCCAGGAGTCAGCGGGCCTGATCCCCTCCCCTGAGCTGCAGGAATGGTGAGCCATTGATGGATAAGGACCCATGCCCACCACAAAGAACTGCCCAGCTTCCACAATCTGTCATGCCGTATATCCTTTCTGTTGCTCAATGGGGCCAACCTCCCAGTTTGCCTAGTACAATGGGCGGTGGGGGTGGGGGGCAGGGGCAGTGATGCCCTTATGAGCTTGAGTGGCTGTTTTATGGCTAAAGGAGCCTGACTAGTTCTCCCTGTATCCACGGATCTCTGTGGCCACAAATGCTTTCCCTCAGCTTACAAAGCAGGCTGTGGCACTGGGACTTAATCCCCCCTCCCCCAGTGCCCTTCTGAGCCATGATCTTCTGAGTCCTGCAGAAAAAGTAAAAGTGAAGTCGCTCAGTCATGTCCGACTCTTTGTGACCCCATGGACTGTAGCCCACCAGGCTCCTCTGTCCAGGGGATTCTCCAGGCAAGAAGACTGGAGTGGGTGGCCATTGTCTTCTCCAGAGGATCTTTCTGACTCAGGGATTGAACCTGGGNCCGACTCTTTGTGACCCCATGGACTGTAGCCCACCAGGCTCCTCTGTCCAGGGGATTCTCCAGGCAAGAAGACTGGAGTGGGTGGCCATTGTCTTCTCCAGAGGATCTTTCTGACTCAGGGATTGAACCTGGGTCTCCCACATTGTAGGCAGACTCTGAACCCTGCTGAGAACAGTCAAATTTTAAGGATGTGTCCATTATGCACATTTGTGGTACATAGAAAAGGTTATCCCTGTGCCCAAGTTGGATCGCCATCCCTATCAAAATACCTGTAACATTTTTCACCAGTGTAAAACAATCCTGAAATTTATTTGGAACCACACACACACACACACAAAAACAAACCCTGAGTTTCCAAAGCAATCTTAAGAAAAAAGAACAAAGCTGGAGTTAGCACATTTCCTTACTTCAGGGTATACTATAAAGCTACAGTCATTAAAAGAGCATAGTCCTACACCGCTATATTTAAAATGGATAACCAACAATGGCCTACTGTATAGCACATTGAACTCTGCTCAATGTCATGTGGCAGCCTGGATGGGAGGGGAGTTTGGGGGAGAATAGATACACGTATACGGATGGCTGAGTCCCTTTGCTGTTCACCTGAAACTATCACAATATTGTTAATTGGCTATACCCCGATACAAAATAAAAAGTTTAAAAAATAGCATAGTAGTGGCACAAGAACAGACACACAGACCAATGGAATAGAACAGAGAGCCCAGAAATAAACACATGTATTTAACATCAATTAACCTATGACAGAGGAGGTAAGAATATGCAAAGGAGGAAAGACAGTACCTTCAATAAGTGGTGCTAGGAAAACTGGACAACTACATTTACTTTACAAAATAAAATTAGAATATTTTTTCACGCCATTTACAAAAAGAAAAGGGATTAAAGACCAAAGTGTTAGACTAGAAAGTCTAAAACCCCAAGAAAAACTGGCTGCACCGTGTGGCTTACAGGATTTTAGTTGCTCAACCATGTGTTGAACCCACACTCTTGACAGTGAAAATGCAGACCTCTAAGCAGTGCACTGCCAGGGGATTTGCTATATTCCATTTAAAGTTATAAAATAATGACCATATGTCCCTGTACTATAAATACATCCTTATAGCTTATTTATTTTATGCATAGCAGTTTTTGTATTGATACCTCTTAATCCTCTACGCCTATATTGCCCCTCCCTCTTCTTTTTCCTCAGTGGTAACCATGAGTTTCTCCTCCATATCTGTGAGTCTGTTCGTTTTGTCTTATTCATTCATTCGTTTTATATTTTAGATTTCACATACAAGTGATAACTTAAATTTTTGTTTTTCTCTGAGTTTTCACTAAGCCTAATACTCTCTAGGCCCATCCATGTTATTGTAATTGGCAGAGTTTCATTCTTTTTATTAATGGCTGAGTAATATTCCTCTGTGTGTGTAGGCTCACACGTGCATATGCGCATGTTACATCTTTATCTGTTCCTCTGTTGGCGGACATGTAGGTTGTTTCCACGTCTTGGCTATTGTAAATAATGCCTTGAGAGAAAGGACCAGAGGCAGATGGTTCTAGGGGTTTCGTGTAGAGGGACTGCACAGGCAAGTGACCCAGGGCTTTTGCACCAAGAAGCCACCGATGTCCTCTGTTGTCTCTTCCCTCCAGGCGAGTGGCGAGTGGGGCCCACTCTGCTCCAAGTGAGGCCCCTAGCTGCAGCCCCTTTGGGAAAAAGAAGAAGTACAAAGACAAGTACCTGGCGAAGCACAGCGCAAGTACGCTGCCCAACTCACTGCTGCTCCTGGTCTCCTGTGACCACATCCCTCTGCCTGGCTCCACACAGTCAGGGCATGTGGGAGGAAGGCTGCTCATCACACTTTCCCCCTAGGGATCCACCCTGACCACCTTCCAGACCTTTCTCAATACATCACCCAACATCAGTATGACCCAGTGCAGGGTTCAAGCCACTTCAGACAGCGGCCTGTTTTCCTGAACTAACTCTGATTGTGTTCTTTACTTGCTGTGGTCACAAGCAGGTTGTAGATAAGAAAGGAAGAATCATCCATGAATGAGCTACTGTCTGTTAAATGCCTCCTTCCTGGGGGAGCATTTTCCAGAAAGACAGGAGCAAATCACAGGACCTGAAAGCACCTACCAAGTCAGGAGTCTCCATGGAGCCACAGAGGGCAGTGTGTGACGTGGGAGGCGGCAGGATCAGAGTCAGGATGACACACTCACGTCCCCTGAGACAAAGGCCAGTACAGGCAGTACTGGGGAGATGACGGTAGTAGGGCAGATAGCTGGGGCCAAAAGCTTACAGAAAATTTGAGTGCAAAGAACTGACCGACAGCTGTGTTGAGTTTCAGTGGCAGGGGGGTTGGGAAAACCAAGACATAAACCCCAAGGAAGGGCACCTACCATCAAGGGTTAGTCCCACCCGCAGTTGTCCCTGCCAGTGTTCAAGCCTGTCTGGCTGATCTCAGCCTGCCCGGTTTGCCCAGCTCTGGGATGACCTTGGTTTGCTTTTCTTTGTCCCTAGTTTTTGACCAGTTGGATGTTGTTTCCTATGAGGAAGTGGTTCGGCTGCCTGCATTCAAGAGGAAGACCCTGGTTCTCATCGGTATCTTCTTGCTTTGCTACTGGACATGGCATTTTTAATTTTGTTCCCCTGCCTTCAGGATGTACCCTACCTCCATTGCCTCCTTGCCTGGAGGATGTAACCTACTTCCATGCCTTCTCCCCACTCTGTTCCTCCAAAAAAAGTAGGGGGCAGTGAGGAAGAAAAGGAAGTGAGAAGTCTGGTGTCTTGGGCCTCCATATGGAGCAGATTTAAGAGTTTACTGTGTCCTTACCAGGACTCACCTTGGTTCATGTTGCTAGAGAGGGTAAACCTTATACAGTTTTCAGCAACTAATTCTTTTAGGTGGTTTATCTGTCTGGCCAGCAGTAGGGATGCTCTAGGCCTATGCTTGCATTCTCCAGAAAAGGATTCAGGGCTCTTGGAAATGGAGCAAGTCCTCCCTGTCTCTAGAAGGAAAAGGTTAGTTGGTTAGAGGATCTGTTTAAACTTGCAGAAAAAGCCTGTTCCATTCATTTGGGGGGAGTCTAGGAAGGCAAATAGCCTTCAGAAAGAAACTGAAAATGCCCTGTGGTAGCCAGCTCCTGTGTGCAAATGACAGCTGTGTTCTGAATTGTCATCAGGACACCGGGCCCTGAAACCCTTGATCCTCCTGACCCCAGCCCTTCAGAAGCCCATGCACTTTGCTTTGACCTGTCACTGATTGTGGGCTCTGAGAGTTGAAAACCCATGTGTTAGTCCTCTTTCTAGCCCTGTCTTTGTCTCTGGGGAAAGAAATGGAAGCATTGATCTGCATGCCTGTCTCCTCTGCCCATGCAGGAGCCAGTGGGGTGGGCCGCAGCCACATCAAGAGTGCCCTGCTCAGCCAGAACCCGGACAAGTTTGCATACCCTGCCCCGTGTGAGTAGCTCAGGGGCATGAGGGCCATGATTCCATAGTGGTCTGTCATTTTGTGATTTTTTTTTTCCTTCTTGGCCATGCCATGTAGCTAGGGATATCCCAATCTCCCTGGCCAGGGACTGAACCCACACTTTGGCAGTAAAGACATAGAGCCCTAACCACTAGACGGCCAGGAAAGTGCCTTCTTTGTGATTTTTTTCCCCAAAACATTTGATGATCAAAAGAAAAGATCATTTGAAAAGGTACAAATTTGTCCCTAGAGTTGCTGCAACTAACAAAGTAGTTATGCTGTTGGTCTGCATAAGGGACATAGTGGCACTTAGGGGCATTCAATAACTTAAAATGCAAACTGAGTTTGCAAGAGTGGGTGAAAGTAAGAAGAAGTTGGGTCAAAGAAGGGAGACTTTCAGTGTGCTTCCCAGAAGTCCAGACTATATATAGCCTGCAGATCGGTAAATTTTATTTATTTATTTTTAAAATTTTTTCACAACACTGCATGGCACGTGGGATCTTAGTTCCCTGACTAATGTTCAAACCTGTGCCCCAGCCTGCATTGGAGGGTGGAGTCTTAACCACTGGACTACCTGTGAAGTCTCTGCGGACCTGCTCTGCAAAGATTTCCAGCTTCTGTGTCCCTGGGGTTGGTGTTGGAGAGAGAGGCAACTTTATGACTGCAGGAGGATGGGCACTCACTCTGGAGCATTTAAACGTGTTCCTAGCCCACTTCATTTTCTTGAGTCGGGCCCTGAGGGTCCTAATAAGAAAGTGAAGTCGCTCAGTCGTATCTGACTCTTGGCGACCCCCATGGACTGTAGCCCACCCGGCTTCTCCAGCCATGGAATTTTCTAAGCAAGAGTACTGGAGTGGGTGGCCTTTGCCTTCTCCAGGGGATCTTCTGGACCCAGGGATCAAACCCAGGTCTCCCATTTTGTGGGCAGACGCTGTACCGTCTGAGACACCAGGGAAGCCCTTAGAAGATTCCCTGAATCAGAAGCCCCTGCACTAAAGGCAGCTGGGGTGGCGGTGGCGACGCCAGGGTCTGCGCCCCCGGGAGCCGCAGAGGGGGGCCCCCGAGTGGCTCAGGGATTGATCAGGGTTCTCGGGGTGCAGATACGACACGGCCGGCCAGGAAGAGTGAAGAAGATGGCAAGGAATATCACTTCATCTCCACAGAGGAGATGACACGGAGCATCTCCGCCAACGAGTTCTTGGAGTTTGGCAGCTACCAGGGCAACATGTTCGGCACCAAGTTCGAGACTGTGCACCAGATTCACAAGCAGGACAAGGTTGCCATCCTGGATATCGAGCCTCAGGTGGGTCGGTGGGGAAGGCCGGAGCAGATGAGAGCATGGTGCTGAAGAGCACAGCTCAGGGGGACCTGCAGGATGTGCACCCCGGCTTCACGGGCTGTCACTGGGGTCACCAGGAGGAAGAGCTGGACAAGCCATGCCGGAGACAGTCCTGGCCTTGGCGAGGCCCTAAGATGCTGATTGCCAGTGGTCTGCTGTGACCACTGACTCTTTTTCCCCTCTCTTCTCCCTCCCTCCACTCCGTTTTTTTTTTTTTTTTCCCCAGACCCTGAAGATCGTTCGGACGGCAGAACTTTCACCTTTCATTGTATTCATTGCACCCACTGACCAAGGCATTCAGGTGGGAATGTAGGGTCTGTGCAGGGGGGCGGGAGACCCGACATATGGTTAGCAGGGTGCTGGCAGAGCTCAACGTCTTAGCTGCTGTTGTCTTCCTGCACTTGAGGCCAAGAAGACAGAGCACATGCGTCCAGTCTGTTCAGTTCAGTTCAGTTCAGTTCAGTTGCTCAGTCGTGTCTGACTCTTTTCGACCCCATGGACCACAGCACGCCAAGCCTCCCTGTCCATCACCAACTCCCGGAGTCTACTGAAACTCTTGTCCATCGAGTCGGTGATGCCATCTAACCATCTCATCCTCTGTTGTCCCCTTCTCCTCCCACCTTCAGTTTTTCCCAGCATCAGGGTCTTTTCTAGTGAGTCAGCTCTTCGCATCAGGTGACCAAAGTGTTAGAGTTTCTGTTCAATGGGGAGTTGTTAACCCACTAGCCAGGTCATTGTTCCAGAAGCAGAGATGGATGGTGGGCTTAAGAGGGGCAAATGTGGGGGACAGGGACCCTGGATATATGTGGCCCTAGGCCTACAGGGGTAGTGCTGTGGGGAGGGGGGACCATGTAGAGAAGCCTGGGTCCCTAGGGCCAACAAGCTCCAAACCCCGTTGCAGACACTTTGCTTTTCACTGAACGCATCTGTGGAGACTTTCCTGGGCCTTTCTCAGGAGCTGTGGTCTCCCATCATTTGGATTTAGCAGAATTATTTAGTTCCCTAGGTATTCCCTAGCGGCTCAGATGGTAAAGCGTCTGCCCACAATGAGGGAGACCTGGGTTCGATTGCTGGGTCAGGAAGATCCCCTAGAGAAGGCATTGGCCACCCACTCCAGTACTCTTGCCTAGAAACTTCCATGGATGGAGGAGCCTGGTGGGCTACAGTCCATGCAGTCACAAAGAGTCGGATGTGAGTGAGCCACTTCACTGTAGTTCCCTCACTGCCTTCTTGACGGCTGTTTAGGTTTAAAACTTTTAATAGCATCAATACGACAATCCTTGATTCTGTGCGTGTGCCTCCCATGTATAAATCTGTCTGTGGGAGATTACACGCGGGGTTGTGTTGGGAATTTTGGATGTGGCAGGGGACTTGCCCCCATTTCAGGAGCATGTCCTGCACTTTCATCTTTGGAGTCTGCTGAATGGGGAAGTGGAATCTCATTGAACTTGGGTGTTTGACTGGAAGCAGTAAAGCATCTTGTCTAGACTCCCAAGGGCCAGGTCTGTCTGTTTTTCTCTGAACTACCTGGTCAGCTTATTTTTTGTCCAGTCACTGGCCTTATTAATTTCTGGGAATTCTGTGTGAGGGTCATTAGCCCTTAATAGTATCAGTTGCAAACTCTCCACCGGCCCCCCCTGCCAATTTGGCCTTTTAGTGTTTATTGGGCTTCCCTGGTGGCTCAGCTGGGAAAGAATCTGCCCGCAATGCAGGAAACCTGGGTTCGATCCCTGGGTTGGGAAGATCCCCTGGAGAAGGGAAAGGCTACCCACTCCAGTATTCTGGCCTGGAGAGTTCCATGGACTGTATAGTCCATGGGGTCGCCAAGAGTTGGACACAACTGAGCGACTTGCACTTTGCCTTTCACTTTCACGTTTATTGCTACCGAGACGTCTTCAGGGAGCACTTCTGCATACTCCAGCCCATTAACATTCTCAGGCAAGGGCTTCAGGGTTTTAGTTTTTTTTTTTTTTTTTTTTCAGTGAATGAAAGTCATTCAGTCGTGTCCGGCTCTTTGCAATCCCATGGACTGTAGCTCACCAGGCTCCTCCGTCCATGGGATTTCCCAGGCAAGAATACTGGAGTGGGTTGTCATTTCCTTCTCCAGGGGATCTTCCTGATCCAGGGATTGAACCAGGGTCTCCTGCATTGCAGGCAGATTCTTTACCATCTAAGCCACCAGGGAAGCCCTTAGGCTTTTCAGCACATGATTCAAAGTTGGGTGGTAGGCAAGGCGATCAAGACCTCCACTTGAACCGCCCTGGGCCTCCCGGGCAGGGCACACGCAGCCTGCTCCATCCATGGGCCTCTCCCTTCTCTCCTCCACAGACGGACGCCCTGCAGCAGCTGCAGAAGGACTCGGAGGCCATCCGCATCCAGTATGCGCACTACTTTGACCTCTCGCTGGTCAATAACAGCGTTGAGGAAACCCTGAAGACATTGCAAGAAGCATTTGACCAGGCATGCCGTTCCCCGCAGTGGGTGCCTGTCTCCTGGGTTTACTAAGCTTTGCACCATAGTGGGGAGTGACTGGGGGCCCCCATTCAGCCTTTGGAAGTCCACCCCACCTTGCTCTTTTAAAACCACAGGCTTGCTAGCTTTGTGTCAGCTTCTAGCTCTCTACAACTCTCCTCCTCATGAGGCTGGTGGGTGTCTTGTCTTCTTCACATTTCTAAAGGGCTGGGCTGATTTCCCGACGGAGCAGGATTTTCAAAGTATCCCTGCACACTGAGGGCCAGAATCACTCGGCCAAGGCAGCTGCTGATCACAGCTAGTGCCCACAGGGAGGAAAAGCAATGGACCCCCTGGCCCTCTGAAGCCTGCACCCCTTTTACCTTTGGTCACACCAGGCATTTCATGTGTCTTTGAAGAGAGTATTTGTTACTGCGACTTTCTACTCTGCCAAATCAAACAGCTGTGCAATAGGATGGGTCTGCTCTAGGGAAACCCTCAAAAGCAATAAAGGTATTGCTGTGTTAAAATGCCAGTGAGCTTGTGCCTTTTAACTCTCTGGTTCCCAGCTGTGCCCCAAGCCCCTGGGATGCGGAGATGCCTCTCCCGTGTTCTGAAGTCTCTTCTTGCGATGACCTTAAGCCTAGAGGTCAGGCTCAACTGGATTTCTGGGCACAGGTGGTGGTGTCTACATGCACATGAACGTGTGTGTGGTGTACAAAGACACGCTGGGAGCCAAAATGTAAGGGGACTGACTCTACATTCTGCGCCTGGGGGTGGGGAGGGGTTGGGAGGGGAGCGTGCTCTGAACTGCTTTGCTTCCACTTGCTTTGGACTTGATTTTGATACACCTACCAGATTTTTTTTTTTTTTGATCTTCCTCCTGAAAGCTACTCCCTTTTAGCTTTCTCTTGCATTCTGGACACCCAGACCAACTTCCTGGGTGAAGGTAACATCCCCAGAATAAACTTCCATTGGCTCCCAGGAACCCAGGTGCAGCTGTACCATCAAGACTTACATAGGCTGGTGTCCATGTACAGGTGAGAGTGTCTCACCCTGGATGGGAACCCACCATGGGCGCTTCCTGGAGGCATTATGTCCTGGCATGCCTAGGGCAGGGGAAAGCCAGCCTTGGGCTGGCGTGTGTCCAGGTGACTCTCAAGGGCCCCAGAAAGTGGAGGCCACCAGAAACCATCACTGGGAATGTGGCCCTGACCCTTGCTGCATTCGCACGCCCCTCCCCACCACCCCACATACTGTTTTGGTTCCAAATCACCTCCCTGGCCATCAGCACAAGCTTCGGCAGCTCCTGGCGTGGGTGTCTGAGCCCAGATGTGTCTGCAGGTGCCTAAACAACCCCTTGTACCCCATCTCCCACCTGCCACAAACACGGAGAACCTTTCTCCTCTCTGTGATTGTGGAGATCACCAAATTGGCGGTTATCCCCCGTCTTGAAGATGCCAGAGTATCTGGTCCCATGCCAGGCCCCAAGGGAAATGTTACCAGACACAGAAAAAGGTAACCACACATCCAGGAAAAGCACCACATTTCCACTAGGACATAAAGATCTCTATATTTTTAATTGCCATGTCTTCTGTTGTTCTGCTAACTTGTAGATCAACAATTAGAAAAATCCAACAGGAACACTTAAAAAACTTCAGAAGGAAATTTAATCAGTAAAAATTACAACCTTCTCCCAGCAGGGAAAGGAATGGAGGAGTAAAACAAAGCCTAGAGGAATGGTTCTTTTTTGCAGGGGGGGCGGGGGACTGAGCTCACAAACACATCTAACCAGGTGGAGTCAGGCGCCTGAGGTGGTGTGTACATGTAAAAGCTGTGAAGTGTGCACAGGGGAGGGCATGGAAAGAGTGCACAAGACAAGTGTGCCAGAGCCCTCAACCAGGCCTCCACCTGGAAAGGAAATCCAGGTGACCGAGGGAACTCTTGACACGAGACCACTGTCCTCAGCACGCTGGCAAAAAAAAAGATTATCCCCTCAATAACATGGTTCAGTTCTTTTTTTTTTTTTTTTCACTTGCATTTTGTGGAACTGCCTTTTTTTTTTTTGTTTAGAAACTTTTTAGACGAGGGACGTGGAGAAGCCAACTGGGAGAGGCCCAGGATGGTCAGCCAGCCCTGGGAAACAGCCGTGGGTGGGCACTGGGCAGCGCTGGGTCTGCAGGGGAGGTGCTGTGAGTCTCCTGGGTGTAGCAGTGGACGACCCCAGTCCACCCCCTTCACCAGGGTCCTTACAACAGGACAAGATGGGGCGGCCGTGCCAGGGGGCGTCAACAAGGGCTCTGTGAGCTGCTCCCACATGCTGGCCTCTCCACCCTTCTGGGGACTTCGGGTCCCCTCCCTAGAGGACCAATGGAGCTCCAGGTTCACAATAAGGCTTTATTGGCTCCTCCCACCTGGATGCTGTGCCACACGTGGCCGCCCCTACTCGGAGACCATTTCCACTTTGATTTTCTTCTTCTTCTTCTTCTTGGTGCTGTCACTGTCCTGGGAGGAAAAGCAAGCAAGCATCTCATAAGCACCGCCACTTTCCCAGCCCCACCCTGTTGGGGTAACCAGAAGGTGATGCTCATGACTCGGATATCCTGGGTGACATCAATCCTGTGGATCATCGTCCTGAGTTTTTCACTGATGGCTTCGCCTTCACACTCCCCAGCTCCGCAGCCTCCCAACCCACCACACACAGAATCCTAACTGAGCTGATGCTAGGAAACCTGGGCCCGTCCCATCCTCCCTCCTGGGCAGTGGGTAATGCCTTCCCCTCTCAGGGACCCAAGGGGCCCCGGGTCCTGGGCCTGCCTGCACACACCCCGGCTCCTGGCTTCTCTGCAGCAGCTTTGGCCTTCTCCTTCTTTTTCTTCTTTTCCTTCTTGACTGCCTGTGGAGCCGCCGGGGATGTGTCCTCACTCTCACTCTCTCGCTTCCGCTAAGGTGGAGACCACGGATGCACATTAGATCCGAGACCAACGTGGATGAGAATGTTTTCAGTGAGTCACAAAAGGTGGGGAGCCAGTCCGCCAAGAGGATACTGATGGGATCCAACAGGAAGTTTGTGAAAACCCCCAAAGGGGCCTGTTTTAGCAGGCATTCAGAGACTGTCACGCCTGAAGGCCAAGAAGCCGGGGGCACAGCCGAAGTGCCAGGGCAACACAGAAAGGCCGCCTCCTCCCTGGGGTGTTCCCGGGAGCCCTCAGAGGGGGCAGGTGGGTTAGGAACCCCACCTGCCAGGTTCCACAGCAGGCCCTTTCCAGGACATTCGGTGTCATCCACAGTAACAGACAAGCCACTGTGCCATCTGATGCCAGCGGCCCCCAGCCCTGAAGCCACCACGTGCACAGGTGTTCGCTGGCCTTCTGCCGAGTTCCGCCTGGCCCCGAGTGTCCCCATCTCAATTCCAACATGCTCCTACCACCCGTCAACCCCACTCTGTTCCACAGCTGTGGCCTGAGCTCAGCTGGCAGCTCAGGCCAGTCTAACCCCGAGGACCACAGAATCCCCCAACAGACACAACAGACCAGCAGCTGGTGGGGCTGGGTGGAGTGTTTCAAAGCCAGCACGGCACACCACTCACCTTTGGGGTTTTCACTACCTCAGCAACTACCGGCGTGGCTTTGACTGCTTTGGGTGGCACGTCTTTCTTGGCAGAATTGCTACGAGAGGAGCAGAAGCAAACGGCAAGGGTCGCAGACCTGCTGTCCTCAGAGGCCCAGCTGCACAAAGGCATATCTGGCCAGTCGAAAGCCACCATCAGAATACTGATGCTGGACAGAAGAGCTCACCACTGCCACTTGCAGCCTGACTCCATCTAGAGTCCCACAAGCCAGGCTGGCAAGGGATAACCATTGGCTGCGCGGGGCCCAATGCCCTGACCTGCCTGGGGCAGCCTGGGTTCAGTGCCAGCCCCCAAGGTGAGTCCCAACAGCCCTTCCCTGAGCATGTTTACTCCATATCTGGCTCTGTATTCATCGGAAGGACTGATGTTGAAGCTGAAACTCCCAACACTCTGGCCACCTGATGTGAAGAGCTGACTCATTTGAAAAGACCCTGATGCTGGGAAAGACTGAAGGTGGGAGGAGAAGGGGACAACAGAGGATGAGATGATTGGATGGCATCACTGACTCAGTGGACATGAGTTTCAGCAAGCTCCGGGAGTTGGTGATGGACAGAGAGGCCTGGCATGCTACAGTTCATGGGGCTGCAAAGAGTCAGACATGACTGAGCAACTGAACTAAACTAAGTTGAGGTCCTCACCAGAGTGGCCGGGAGGCGGCATCCAGCACTCGGAGCTCCACGCCCTTCCCTCCTCCCCTGCCGTCAAGGGACCCCAGCATCTAGGCAGGCCCCCTATCCACTGCAGGGCTGGCCAACAGCCACCCTCACCTGTAGTCGACATACTCTTGTGTCCAGGTGGTAGGTGTGCTGTCGGTGGGCTTGCCGTGCTTGTCCAAAAGGCCCTGCTTGATCATCAGCTTCTTCTGACTCGCCTGGAGGACCGGCAGGGTGTCCAGGTTACAATAGTGTCGATGCAAAGCAGGTGTCAACCACACACACACACAGCAGAGCACTCGGAACTCACCCTCTCTTCCACGGGTGCAGACATGGGACTTTCAAAGGGCTTGCTGTATTCCTGGGAGCCTCTGCAGTCTCATTTGTACCACCTGCCATTCCAGCGGCCCCAGACGCTTCCCTCCCCCCTTCACCTCAATATCTCACATTGTGTATTTCTACTGGAGTGGCTCAAGCAGAGATCCCTTGCCCCGATTCCCTGACCAGGCCAAAGCCCTCATGGTGGACTGGAGGTGCCAGGGACCTTGCCACACCCCTTCAAAGGGCCCTTAACTATGCCAAAAGTCACCCTGTGGTGCAAGTGCACTAAGGTCCATCTATGATCCCCTTAGCCTAAAGATCCTCAGGTCCAAGTGAGGCACATTTCTAACCAGCACCGACTTCCCAGAGCCTGGCATGATGCCAGGACATGGCAGTGGAGACACACCAAGAGCTGCTCAAGTATTCAACAAAGCAAAATACAATGCTGCGCAGGGCACAGGCCCAGTCCCACTTACTTACTTTTGGCCCTAAACCCCACTTCCGAGGGTAAGTGTCTCTCTCCATGATCACTCTCTTGATCTTGGCTACAATGCCGTGGTCACAGGTGGAGATCACTGCTGTAGTCATCAATGCAATTGCTGCAGGTGTTGGAAAGAGATAAAAGGAAAGACTTGATAACCAATGAAGCCAAATGCTGCCGTTTTATACAAGTTTTACAAACTTCTTGAAAACTTGTAAGCTTGGACTTCCCTGGTGGTCCAGTGGTGAAGAATTTATCTTCCAATACACGGGACACGAGTTCGATTCCAAGTTGGGGAACTCAGATCCCACATGCCACAGGGCACCTACGCCGGGGTGCCACAAGCAGTGAAACCACGCACAACCAGAGAGAAGCCTGCATGGCCCAACGAAAGATCCTGTGTGCCGCCACTAACACCCAACACAGCCAAACAGATAGATGATTTTTTAGAAAACAATCTCATTGTTGAAATAAAACTCTTAAGCTCTATTGCCTTGAGGTTTCCATTGCGGAGAGTTGCATATAGAAAAAATCCACCATCAGGGGAAGATAGCCTGTGAAATCATGTTCCATTTATCAAGTGCAAAAAAATACTGATACTAATCACACTCATCAAAATCTATGCTTTGGACATCCTCAGAGGAGAGTTCTTAAGAAGTATTCAACTGGCCAAGAAGTTCACGTTTTTCAGTTACATGTCTCAGAAAAATCCAAATCCATTTTTTGGCCAGGCCGATACATCCAAAGCTCTTTAATGTGCATTATTTACACCAGGAATAAAGTGTGTCATCAGGATCCCTTTCCAGCTGTGCACAATCAAGATGGCCACAGAGTGGCCAGCAGCCAGAGGGAAAGGGCCACCTCGGTAACGAACCCCAAAGACATACATGTCATGCTTGGAGCTCAGATGGGGACAATCCAACAGTAGCTAAAGTTGCACAAGTTAGCATTGCACAGAGAGGGAGCGGACTGAAGGCTCTGCAGTTACCACCTTTATTCCCCACCTGTTGATGATTTCTTCTCTCACTGGAGAGCTAAACCACTGAGACAAGGCTCCTAAGAGCAGCTGGCAAGACAAGAGGAAACCCTGCTGACCCCTTCTCACACATGCCTGTCTGAACTGGACCTTTGGGCTGTGACCACCCCACAGACCCCAAGGAACACAGGGATTCATTCGGTCACCCCACGAGGCCAGGCCTCGGGCACCCCCTCCAAGGGATCCTGGCTGTGATGGTGCAGAGCAGACAAGGGCCGCTTGCCTCTTACCCATGCAGATGGCCTCCCCTTTGGTGGTGATGACCACAATCTCCTGATTGACCTCAATGCCGTCCTCGTAGCGCAGGACACCTGGGAGCATGATCTTCGCCCCGTAGCAGATGGCGTTCACCTGATGGGATGACGGCCCCATGAGTGCCCCCGTCACAGGGTGGCCCCTGCCCTCCACCCCACCCCGCACTGGGCCAGAGCAGGTCGGGGGGACCAGTGAGCACCCCCTACCCATGCCAGAGGCATGAGGGCATCCACAGGCTGCCATGCAGCTTGGATCACAGCCGCCACCCACCACAGGTTGATTCAGAAATGTAACCAGGGCTGGAAGTCGCTACTCCCGTTCAGAGTTTACCTGTTCTCTATTTCTCAGCATGAAGGGAAAACACCCTAACAGAGCTAGGTAATAACTACCTTCCCAGGTCATATTCCTAGGTAATAATTATATCCTCAAAGGAATGAACAAGCAACACTGCTAAGGCCTGCTGAACCAATCCTACACGTTTTGACACGTCCTTTACGGACCCAGAGATACATAGCAAGGCCAACTCTCCCTGAGTCTGCCCACACTTGAGGTGTCCAATCCACCCTGAGGGTCTTATCTTCACTCGCCATATTTCTCCCCTCCCTTGAAATTCCCCCAGAAGCCACTAATTTGACCCTAGCAAAAGGGAATCACATTCACGTTGTTTGTCTTGTGTATTGTTTTCTCTATCATTATAGGGGCAAACTGTGGTATGCCTCTTCAGTTTTTTGTCTTTTATTATAAACTCTAATATCTATACAGTCAAACATGTATACAGTTTAAGGTCTGAGTGTGAATGAACAAGCTCAAATTATTAAATATATAAACGATTACTTTCTATGAGATTAGTTAGTATGCATACTAAGAAAAAAGGCTTGATAATCTCCGCGATGTTTAGGTTTTATGGCCTCAAATTGGGATTTCAACAAAGCTTTTAATGGAGATTCCAAAAGAACTAGCCAACTCTCTAATCTCAATCTTTTATCCCCATCAAAACAACTTTTTCTAGCAATAGTTAAAAAAAAAACCCACATTTTGCATGTGTCTTAGGCACATGCAAAACTACCAGTTTATGGAAGAGCAAATTTTATGTACCACGAACAGTCTATTTCTTGAACCAAGTTACTTACTCTAAATGTTTCATGGAATTAGGCCCAATATTAAACTTTTACTTTATATTTGGTTTTCACTTAATAAAGTTAATTATAAATACTTCCATTAACAAAAATAAATTAATCCAGTGCCTAATATACAAAACCAAAAAAAAGGAAAAGAAACCCCAAGGAAAACAGTGGTTGTAAGATCACAAAATCCTATTTTATCTCTTTAAATAGAATGAAAATTTCAGGCCATGGACCACATCTCCTCTCCTGAGCTCCCATTTTGTGTAAATAGAACTTACTGCACTATCTTTCATGACTAGCCGTTTATGAGACGTCAACAGCTTTTCCAAAGGGTAAACGACTCGCCGCAGGTAACTCTCATCCTTATGGTTGTCATACAGCCATTGGGCATCAAGCACGTCATGCATCGTCACCATGTGGTCCTGGGAAGTAGCCACGCATGAAAATTAATCAAGTGCCATTGTACCCCCAATAGGCAAATGGACCTCACACTTCCAAACAGTGAATCAGTTTTGTCTTGCCTGCTAGTCCAAGCTCATTAGTCTTTGGTCTGTTTTCAGTCACCTCTGTAACTGGTGGTCTAGTAAACCTAAGCAGGCATATCTGTAGGCTAGGGAGTAAACGAATAGAGAGTAACAGTCTCCATCCACACACATCCCAGCCTGTGTTTTAATGTCCCAAAGTTTAATTAACACAACAGGGAAGCTGCCCCGCACTGAACTCAACACCTTGGAAACTGCCTTTTCTGGGATGGGAAGTAGGTAGAGTTCTACCGAGGGCTGGAAGATCTAAGTATCAGCTGGCTTTAAGAAAAAAAAAAAAACTCCTTAAGAATGAAAAAAAAAAAACAAAAAACCTCCCACCAATGACATACCTTTTCACTCATGACTCCAGAACGAACCCTCCGGAGTTCCTGCATCTGACCACCAACTCCCAACAACAAACCAAGGTGAACACACAGCGTCCGAATATAAGTGCCAGCCTCACAACTCACCCAGAAGATTCCTAAAACACACGCACACACAAAAGTAGCGCATATTTTCCTAAGTAAACACATGAAAGAAAGAAAGTGAAGTCGCTCAGTTGTGTCCCGACTCTTTGCGACCCCATGGACTGTAACCCACCAGGCTCCTCCATCCACAGAATTTTCTAGGCAAGAGTACTGGAGTGGGTTGCCATTTCCTTCTCCAGAGGATCTTCCCAACCCAGGGATCCGAGGGCTTTCCCCTCTTTCTCATTAATAAGCCCACTGATGCTGGCCATGGAGTCCCAATTGTGGCCCTCCTTTTAAGACCCTTGGAGTAGTAGAGGGTGCTTAATTCTACCCCTTCATTCTACTTATGCGGAAGAAGGACCCCAGGTTCATCTCAAGTCACACACAACGGTGTCTGTGGCAGAGCTAGGAAAGGACCAGTTCTGAGTTCTACCTCTCTTTCTTTCTTGATACAGACTCCAGACCCATGTCAGTTTTCCAGAACTGAAAAGCTGTACGCGCTGAGCAAGGACATACTAAGTTTCCTGCTTCCCATGGAGAAAAGCAAATGCTACCCCAGCCCTTAATTAAGGATGTTATCATTGGTGACAGTGATGGCAAATATCAGAAGGAGTGCTTTGAGCAGCAAGTAACAGAAAATTCTGAGTCAGATCAACTTAAACAATTCATCAAATTCTTACCTTTCATACCTGCAAAGTCAGAGGAAGGGTAGGCCCCAGGTCCAGTGAGATCCATGACGTAACCAGGAATTATGAGTGCTTTCTGTCTTTCTGCTTTGCATGATTCCTCCTCCTCCTCCTTCTTCTCCCTCATTCTGAACCTCCTCCTCTTGGTTACAACAAGGCTGCCAATAGCAGGTGAGTCTATGTGGGTCATTGTCCCATCTGGAAAGAGAGAATGAAAGAACCTTGAAACTTTCCCCCAGGTATGGACTATAGGTTATTCCCTTTCATCTACTGGAGCTGGATGTCCAGTCCTGAACCAATACCAGTTACTCAAGGGAAACTGTGTGCTAATTGGCTGATCTGTGCAGTCTATTCCAGGAGCAGAGATGGAACCTTGTGGGGGAAGGGTTTACATGTGTGTGTGCTCACTTTCCTGTCCACCCAGATACCTTGACTCTTCTTGGGAGCCAGTGAACCAACTTATGAATCTTCACAATATCCTCAAGGTGGGCTGGACTTAGGCTTTTCCATAAAATTCGTTTTCTTAGCAAATCTAGTTGTTTTTTAAAAAAATAGTTCTTTGGCTACACGAAATGGTGCCACTTGGGATCTTCCATCTTAGTTGTGGCATATGGGACCTAGTTCCCTGAGAAGGGGTTGAACCCGGACCCCTGCCTTGGGATTTCAGAGTTTTAGCTTCTAGACTACCAGGGAAGTCCCTCAAATCTAGTTTAAAGTGGAACTTCTCAACCTTCAGTTGCACTCAGAACCCTCAATGGATCTGATAAAAATGGACATTCCCAGTCTGTACCTGGAAGAGTCTGATTCAAGGAATTTGCATATTTCACAAGCTGTCCAGGTGATTCTGATTTGGGTGGTCAAGTATTATACTTTAGGGAAAGCTCTGTGTGTGTGTGCTAGCCAGTCATGTCCGACTCTTTGTGGCCCCATGGACTGTAGCCCGCCAGGTTCCTCTGTCCATGGGATTCTCCAGGCAAGAATACTGGAGTGTGTTGCCATTTCCTACTCCAGGGGATCTTCCCGACCCAGGGATTGAACCTGGGTCACTCTGCATTGTAGACAAACTCTTAAGCATCTGAACCACCAGGGAAGCCCCTTAGGGGAAGCTACTCGAGGCTATAAAACCCNTCCTCTGTCCATGGGATTCTCCAGGCAAGAATACTGGAGTGTGTTGCCATTTCCTACTCCAGGGGATCTTCCCGACCCAGGGATTGAACCTGGGTCACTCTGCATTGTAGACAAACTCTTAAGCATCTGAACCACCAGGGAAGCCCCTTAGGGGAAGCTACTCGAGGCTATAAAACCCGGTTGTCCCATAACTCAGGAAAATTCAAGAGGCCAGCAGCCATCAGGGAAATGCTGAGAGTTTTAATCTTTTGTGCCATTTATTGCGATGGCACAATCAGTTCAGTTCAGTCGCTCAGTCGTGTCCGACTCTTTGCGACCCCATGAGTCGCAGCACAATAGAACTCTCTTTTTCCTAATTACCTTTGAATTCTTAAAAGAGAAAGTTTCATCTGCGTTTCCTGTTATTGTTTTCTTCTGGAGTGCATTGAAGCAATCTTTGGGCAAGAGTGAGGAAGCACTGAAGGAGACAGAAATGTCATCTGTTCCCTCAGCTTCTACCCACATCCCAAATTATCCTTGGCACGTGGGTCACGGGATACTGGACAGAGGGTTGTTCTGATTTAATCAACCTGTTTGTGGAATTTTAGCTACTGTATGATTTAGGTTTTATTTAAATAAAGTTGAATCCCAAGTGAGAAACTATTTCCTTTTAATGCTCATTTAATCATTCTGCTAACTCAAGAGAGTTTAGTTCTAGTATTTAACTCCTGCCTATTACATGTTATATCCCTTTTGGCCAAAGAGAGAGGCAAGCTTGGGTTCAGAGGCTTGAAATATAATATCACCATAATTATATTAACTTTAATATAATTAAAAGCATCTAGCTATCATTTAATTATATTGTTTTGCTTTCATCATCTGTTGGACAGGATACATGCTAGATTATGCTGACCTAAAAAAAAAATCCCAGTGGCCTAAGACAACAGTCTTATTTGATACACTACCTGTCTTTCATAGATATCAGGGGGTGTTCTGTTCATTGGAATTACTCAGAGCCAGGCTGATGGAGTCACCACCATCTCCAACACAGTCAGTTTTCAACGGCAGAGAGCAAGAGAATTTTTGAATGTTCTAGCATTGGCTGTTAAATATAGTGGCCAGAAGACACATGGAACTTCTGTTCACAGCCTATTGGCCAGAACTAGTCACTGGGCTCCAGTGTAATCACAGGGGCCCAGGAAGTGAGAAGCTTCCTGTGACTGGGAGTAAGGAGATGCAGATATTTGGTAAAGAGCACAGATGTTCAGTACACACTTGGTGACTTCCTCTGTCTCCCAGCCAGTGTTCTCCCACCCTTGTCTTCTTAAAGCTTCTGAGGGGAGGCACCTTCCCTTGGGATGTGTGAACATATAGAGAACAGTTCATTGCAGACCCATTTACCTTCCCCAGTCACTTTGGCTTGGATTGACTCACTGTGAACACTCAGCCAGGTGTGTGGGTTTCAAGAAAAGTGCGTTGAGTCCTAGTCTTGGCTTCTTTCTGTTGGCCACCCAGCTGACACTTTGATCAGGCTGGTGGGTGGTATCATTTGGCTGGCAGCCTGGCCAGAATGCCACTCCCTGGGCAAACCTGACTTTCTGGAAAGAACCTGCACTTGACCATGAGGCAAGAGCAAAGCCCACAGTGGTGAGGCGCACTGGAAGTTTCCTACCCTCTGAGAATCACAAACCAAAGGAACCTGATGCTGATTAGTTGACGAAAGCACCAATCAGGGCAGCAACATCTGCCACCCATGACTTGACCTCCTACTAGGCTCTGGGCACCGCCATTAGCCTTCTGTCCAGATGATCTCATTTAATGTCCACAACAGCCTTGAAAGGGGAGCACGGTTTCAAGAAGGTTCCTCTACTTTATCTGACTTGACACAGTTCATTGGAGGGAATAGCCATGGCCAAATGTAAAACTCACGGTTCTTATTACTAAGAAACATGTGTAATTGATGCTCTGGATTTCTATCCTATTTCTGATTCTCTAACCCATCTCCTCATTCAAGCAAAAGCTTAAGGATTTAATATTTGACTGCTTTTGCCATATCACCCGAAAGAAAATGTCTCCCATGTTGGTACTAAACCCCCCCAGTTTGAGATGATGGAACTGAGGCTCAAAGAAGTCAAGATATACAGAATTCCGAAGTGGTAGAGCTGAGATATTTTTCCTTCAATCTTTTATTTTTTTAAACAGTCCCTTTTCTTAAAATGAATTCTGGCTGCACTGAGTCTTTGTTGTGGTGCTCAGGCTTTCTCAAGCTGTGGCACAAAAACTGAGTTGCCCTGCCACTTGTGGGATCTTGGTTCCCCAACCAGGGATTGAACCCATAGCCCCTACATTGGAAGGTGGATTCTCTACCATTGGACCACCAGGGAAGTCCCTCAACTTTTTATTTCAAGTTCAGACTTGCACAGAAGTTTCAAAAAAAAATCCCTGTATACACTTTACCCTCTGCCCCCTATATTAAAACTTCATCACATTTCTTTACTCTCTGCCCCCTTTTTAAACCATCTGAGATTCAGTTGCAGACCTGATGCTGTTTTTCTTCTAAATACTTCAGTGTTTATTTCCTAAAAATAAGGATGATTTCTTACATAATCATAGTACAGCTATTAAAATCAGGGAATTGATGTTGATCTAGACACATTACTATCTAGTCTATCAACTTTGTTTATATTTTACCAGTTGACAGATGGTCTCAATAATGTCCTTTATAGCAAAATGATAAGAAAGAAGAAAGAGGTGAGGGAGGGAAGGAGGAAAGGACAGAGGGGGAGAGAGAGGCAAAAACAAAGCAAAATAAGAAAGAGAAGAAAAAATATTTGCATTTTTAAAAACTTGCAGTATTTGTCTTTATTTTGTTCTTTATATTTTGAAAGTGAAAATAAATAATATTGATAGAGAAAGAGCTGGGGAGAGACAGAAAAAGAGAGAGGGGAGAGAGGCCAAAACAAAGTGAAACAAGAAAAAAGAGAAGGAAAAGGGGGAAACATTGATTTTTAAAAGACTTCCAGTGTTTGTCTTCATTTTGTATTTTATATTTTGAAAATGGAAAGAAACAGTATTGAGAGAGAGAGAGAGAGAGAGAGAGAGAGAGAGAGGGGCGAAAAGAAAGTAAAATAAGAAAAAAAGAGAAGAAAGAGGGGGAAATAATGGAATCCCTGAGTGTGCTCAGTTGCCTTTTGAGTCTGTTAATCTGGGAGAATCTTCGGGCTTTCTTTGTACTTCACACTGTAGACAGTTCTAGAGAGTTCAGGCCAGCTATCCTGTAGAATGTTCAACCATTTGGATGTGTCACATTAGATTTATGAGATGTGCTTTGGACAGGAACCGCATAGAAGTGATGTGTATCTCTCAATGAGTGGTAGTAGGAGGCATGTGACATCAAGATTTGTTCTGAGATTGCTGAGGTTAGCTGGGATCATTCAGTTATGATGAGGTCTATTTTTTCCTTTCTAATTAGTATCTTGAGGGGGGAATACTGAAAAGATAATGAAGATCAGAGCCAGGACTTGTAATCCAGCAGTCTGACTCTGGAACCCACAGTCACCTGCTAGGCTCACCATTTCCCTACATTCCCAACATCAAGATTTACCAGGCACTGTGCTAAGTAAATAAATGTGCTATTTCTTTGAATTCTTACAGTGATTTCCAGAGCCTGTCTATCACCCTCAACCCTTCATCCACATTATACAACACATTCAGGACTCAGATGAATCGATCATTTCTCTCACTAGAAGAATTCTGAGGATGTTCATAGCAGCATTATTTACAATAGTCTAGGCATGGAAACAACCCAAATGTCCATCAGCAGATGAATGAACAGAAAGTGCTAGTCACTTACTATTGAGTCTATTGACTTTGTTTATATTTTACCAGTTGACAGATTGTCTCAATAATGTCCTTTATAGCAAAATGATAAGAAAGAAGAAAGAGTCAAGGGAAGGAAGGAGGGAAGGAGAGGGGAGAGAGAGACTGAGTCATGTCCAACTCTTTGAGATCCCATTGACTATATCCTGCCAAGCTCTTTTGTCTGCGGAATTCTCCAGGCAAGAATACTGGAGTGGGTTGCCATTTCCTTCTCCAGGGAATCTCCCCACCCAGGGATTGAGCCCGGGTATCCCACACTGCAGGAGGATTCTTTACTGCATGAGCCACCAGGGAAGACTCTAATGGATAAAGATGTGGTAGATATACATACAACAGAAGACCACTCAGCCATAAAAGAGAACAAATTTTTGGCATTTTCAGGGACATGAATGGACTTGGAAGGCATTATGCTGAGTGAAATAAGTTAGATAGAGAAAGACAAATCCTGTATGAGATCACTTATATGTGGACTCTAACAAAGGCAACAAACTAGGCAGTCTAACAAAAAAGAAGCAGACTCACAGATAAAGAGAACAACCCAGTGGTTACCAGTGGGGAGGCGGGGAGAGGGGCAATAGAAGGGGGAGGGAGTGGGAGGTATGAACTGTCGGGTTTTAGACAAGCTCAAGGGTGTACTGCACAACATGAGGAATAGAGCCAGTATTTTGTAATAACTGTGAATGGAAAGTAACTTTAAAAATAGTATAAAAATGAAAAAAAGAGAATTCTGAGAAAGTTGAATGTCAGCTTCATGATCATAAGACCCAAACCGAAAAAAAAAAAAAAAAGAAGAATAAGAATCCCACAGGACTTCTTAGGCGGTCCAGTGGTCAAGACTGTGCTTCCAGTGCAGGGAGCATGGATTCAAGCCCTGGTTGGGGAACTAATATCCCGCATGCCATGTGGCCAAAAAAAAAAAAAAAAGACCCAAACTGGAAGCTGAAAGGGCTCTCATAGATTCCCTAGAAGTATTATCCAAACAAAACCCCTGCCAGAGAAATGAACTAATAGGGGAAAATCCATGTGCGTGTGACTCAGAAAGGGCCTGGGTTGACTGTAGGAATGGCTTTTTATGAGATTTAATATTCCCCTCACTAGAGACACATTACTATCAAATAATAAACAGCAGAGTCTATGGTGTTGATCTTTAAAGTAAATCCTATTGCTATTAGCTTATCTACCCAACTATTAAAACTAATAAAATAATAAACTTTATGACACAGACACTTAGCTCAATTCAATCCCCCCTTCTAACTGCACTTTTCTCCTTCTGACTGTTGGTTTTTCCAGCAATTTCCTGCTTATCACCAAACTATCTGGAACATGTTTCTATGTTTGGCTGATCATTTTCACTTGCCCTGGGATGCTTTTGTACTCCTTTATCTCTCTCCCTGTTTCTCTCCCTCCCTCTAAATCTCCCTCTTTTTCTTTAAACTGAACTTTATCATGTCTCTTTACTTCAATCTGCGTAGAACTTTCTCAGCCTTTTGCTTCAGCAGGGAAGAATGTCTCTTATTATCAGTTTCAAGATCACCTGTCTCTTGGGGTCCAGAGTGAACTTGCAAAAACGGGGGAGGGGGGCGGTGGGTAGGTGGAGAAAGCACCGCATATTACTTGCGGGTGGGAGAGGGGAGATCTAATACTCATTCAGAGTTTCTCTGCTCTGGAATCTCTGCAAGGGTTGGCAACATCAGGTGAAAAGTTGGGGGTAGGGGCTTCCCCGGTGGCTCAGTGGTAAAGAATCCATTCGCCAATGCAGGAGACATGGGTTTGATCCCTGATTCAGGAAGATCCTACATGCTGCAGAGCAACTAAGCCCATGCGCCACAACTACTGAGCCTGTGTTCTAGGAGCCTGACAGCTGCAAGCACTGAAGCCCTCTGGCCCTAGAGCCCATGATCTGCAACAAGAAGCCTCTGAAAGGAGAAGAAGCCCTCATACTGCAACGAAAAGCAGTCTTGGTTCACTGCAACCAGAGAAAATCCTGAGAAGCAACAAAACCCAGCACAGCCAGAAATAAAAATGTGTGCATACTAAGTTGTGCCCAGCTCGTTCGCAACCCCACGGACTGTAGCCCACCAGGCTCCTCTGTCCGTGGAATTTTCCAGGCAAGAATACTGGAGTGGGTTGTTGTTTCCTACTCCAGGACATCTTCCCGACCCCAGGGGTCGAATCTGTGTCTCTTGCAGTGGCGGGAAAAAAACAAACAAAAAAAAAGTTTGGGGCAGATCAGAAACTAGAACAACAACATACAGAAGAGCAGTTTCCTCCATGTGGGTAAACATGCAGGATGAAGGCATAAGGCAACGTATGCATAGTCAAGGGGCATCCTGAGTATCTGTCCCCTAGGAGATTGTCTTTTTAATATTATTCACTTATTTATTGCTTACTTGGCTGCATCAGGTTTTAGTTGTGACATGTGGAATCTTCACTGAGGGGCATGGACTCTGGTTGAGGCATGTGGGCTCAGTAGTTGCCCTACACAGGGGAATTTCAGTACAACCAATTGCCCTGTGGCATTTTAGTTGTGGGATTTTAGTTCCTCACCAGGGATCCAACCTGGGCCCCCTGCAGTGGAAGCTTGGGTTCTTAAATCACTGGACAGCCAGGGAAATCTCTGGATGCTGTTTTATTAGAGATCGACGTCTCCTCTCTCTATAAGCCCATGAGATCCAGTTTTGTTTCCACCATCAAAGATCTCCGTACTGAGAACCAGAAGAAGGAGCTGTTTAAGGGGCCTGTTGTATGAAACAATAAATGTATTTAAGGCTTAGAATGACACTCAGCTCTGAGCGATGCTTCATTAAGCACTGGAAGAGCGTTGGAACTGGGACTGACCAAAGGAGGGCCAAATTCACCCTGACATCCCACAGTCACCTTGGGACGTGTGCTCACAGCCCTCACCATTTTAGCACTCTCTGTCTTCCACTTCTTAGCCCCACAGCATAGACATGGATTTTCTTACAATAACTATGGGGGTGGGACCACCTTACAGTGTTTACTTCTCCAACACTCAGAACTCAGGCAGGCACAGACTTTGCAGCTTCATTTGATTGCACTTCTGGCTTTAGTCTGATGAGCATCTCTAAGAAGAAGGTAGACATTTTATCAAGAGACCGTTCTCTGGTCTCTGGGACCTTATATTCTATCTCCAGCCATCAGTGTGAGCGGTGTTCTGCCCACGGTCAGGAAAAGCATAGTATCGGGTAACAATCAGTGGTGTGCATGGTAATTTGACTCACTGCCAAAACCCCACAGGTCTTACACCTTCCCCCTTCTTTTTAACTTAGTGGATTTGTGTATGTCTGTGTCTGAATGAGGTGAGAAATATGTTATTCAGGCGAGAAGAAAGACATGCTTAGGAAGATTTTTAATTTAGCCTGAGTCCTGTCGTACTTTCAAAATGACTTTTCTCCACACCCTGCCCACAAAACCCAAGTATAAAAGAAACGTATATTCATTCCAGAAAATATGGAAAAAACAACGTATCAGTCAGAGGACACGACTGTTAAGAAATATAAGCCCACTTCGACTGGCTGAAGCAGAACTTCATTTATTTGACGTGTAGCCTGGATCTCTCAGAATTGGCAGGAGGTTTTGCCAACTAGGTTTAGAAGGTGGGAATGAATTGTGGACTCAAACAGAGGCAGGGATGGGGGTGGGGAGCGGGGACCGCAGCTACAATATCACGGTAGGAAGATTCAGGTCAGCACGCTCAGGCTATAGTCAGGGGCCTGCAAGTCCTCTGTCTAGTGCAACATTCGCTGAGTGTTATGAGCTGAACTCTATCCTCCAAAATTCATATGTTGGACCTCTAATCCCCAATACTTCAGAATATAATTGTGTTTAGAAATGGGGCTTTTAAAAAAGTAATTAAGTCAAGATGAGGTCAGTAGGGTGGGCTCTAACTCAATCTAATTGTGTTTTATGAGAAGAGGAAATTTGGACATGCAGAGAGATACCAGAGATGTACACACACAGAGAGAAAAAGCCACAGGAAGACGCAGTGAGAATGTAGCCACCGGCAAGCCGAGAAGAGAGAAGCCAACTCTGTTGGCATCTTGATCTTGGACTTTCAGCCTCCAGAGATGTGAGAAGTAAATGTCTGTTGTTTAAGCAACACAGTTTGTGGAATTTTGTGGTGGCATTGCTTGGAAATGAATGCACTAAGGATGCAAAGTATTGAGAGAGGACATCTAACTGGTTGGACGGAGGTCACATGACTGTTATCTGGGTGTATCTCTTGACTTCTGCAGTGAAGGGTAGACACCTAGAACTACCAGACCATATGTACACAATGAAGCATCGACTGCATTTATTTTTTGGCTGTGGTGAGTCTTGGTTGCTGCACGTGGGCTTTCTCTAGTTGCAACAAGCTGGGGCTACTCTTCATTGCCATGTGCAGACTTCTCATTGCAGTGGACTCTCCTGTTGCAAAGTGCAGTCTCTAGGCACGCGGGCTTCAGTACTTGCAGTGTGTGGGCTCGGTAGTTGCAGCTCACGGGCTTAGTTGCTCCACGGCATGTGGGATCTTTCTGGCCCAGGAATGAAAGCAGTGTCCTTTGCATGGCAAGGCAGAGTCTTAACCACTGGACCACCAGGGAAACCCCAAAGCACTGATAATCCCTTACGATAAAATTCGGACGTGTAGCAGACACTGCTGATGCCTGTGACAGCCAGGCTTGTCCAGTGATCCATGCTCTTCCCCTCCTGGTGTTCACACCCTTGTGTCGTCCCCTCTTATATTAAATCAGACCTGGTATGCATGATCAATAGATGATACCAGAGGAAACTGCTTGGCTTCTTAGTTCATAAAAGGCATTATGCGTCTTCCTTGGTCTCCTGGCTTGCTTTTTCCAGGGGAAGTATCTAGCTGTCATGTCATGAGCACACTCAAGCGGCATGTGAAGAGGACCCCGTGGGGGAGAAACTGAGGCTTCGTGTCAACAATCAGCATCATTTTGCCAGCCTTGCCAGTGACCCACTTCGGAAAAAGAACCTCCAGCTTCAGTCTAGCCATTAGATGAGATCACCACCCCAGCCGATCAAAACTGCAAACTTATGAGAGTCTCTGAGCCAGAACCACCCAGGCCAGCTGCTCTGAAAATCTTTTAAAAAATATTTCTTTACTTTATTTGGCTGTGCTGGGTCTTAGATGTGGCACATGGGATTTTCCATCTTCATTGGATCATGTGGGATCTAGTTCCTTGATCAGGAATTGAATCCAAGCTCGTTGCATTTGGGCTTACCACTCCGGTGTTCTTGTCTGGGAAATCCCATGGACAGAGGAGCCTGGTGGGCTACAGTCTGTGGGGTCACAAAGAGTTGGACAGAGCTGAGCGGCTGAGCACTCACAGCTGAGCACACACACACACACACACCATAGGGTGGTAAAAGTGGAAAGAAAGAGAAGGAATGTGCACACTGATATATTTAAAACAGGTAACCAAAAGGACCTCTGATATAGCACAGGGAACTTAACTCTATATTCTTTAATAACTTAAATGGGAAATGAATAGATACATGTCTGTGCATAACTGAATCACTTTTCTGTATACCTGAAAGTAATACAACATTGATAATCAACTATGCTCCAATACAAAATAAAATTTTTTAGATATATAAATGTATATCTGACATTTGTTGCTGTTGAGTCACTAAGTCGTGTCTGATTGTAACCCCATGGACTCTAGCCCACTAAGCTCTTCTGTCCATGGGAGTTCCCAGGCAAGAGTACTGGAATGAGTTGCCATTTTCTTCTCCAGGGGATCTTCCTGACCCAGGGATCAAACCCACATCTACTGCATTGGCAGGTGGATTCTTTACCACTGAGCCACTGGGGAAGTCCTATATCTTACATACACACAAAGGAAACGGAAATATAATCAGTTTCTGTTAATTACTCATAAGGATGTGGCTAATATTTATTATAGTATCCACCCCACATTCCCTGGTTGAGGTTGTTTTCCCATGAGAAGAGCCAACCTTTATTTTTCAGGACCTTTATTTCTCTTGATGTCCTGGAATGTACAACGTTGTTATAGCTTTTTTTTTTTTTTTTTAATTAACCTTGACCACTGGACATAACTACAAGAGAGTAGGAGATCCTTGGGATGTCGCTTGAGTTCCATTCATTAAGTGAAAGTGAAAGCAAAGTCACTCAGTTGTGTCTGACTCTTTGTGACCCCATGGACTGAAGCCCGCTAGGCTCTTCCATCCATGGGATTCTCCAGGCAAGAATCCTGGAGTGGGTTGCCATTCCCTTCTCCAGAGTTCCATTCATATTCCTCCTCTAATTCATTTTTGTGAATCAGAATTTTTATTTTCCTTTGAAATTTCTATTTTCTTTTCCTCTCTAGAGGGTCATGAATCCTAGCCGTCCAATACTCTAAACCTCTCTTTTTTATTAAATTGGGACATGTTATGTCTCAAAAGCCAAAAGGCATCCTCCCCTTCCCCTCCCCCAATTCAGTAAAATCATAATTGGACTTCCTCTTAGAAGCATCACACATAGAGATGAAGACTCAGAGTGGTTAAAAACATGTCCAAGATCACCCTAGGGGCTCAGATGGTAAAGAATCTGCCTGCAACATGGGAGACCCAGGGTTGATCCCTGGGTTGGGAAGATTTCTTGGAGAAGGGAAGGGCTACCCGCTCCAGTATTCTTGCCTGGAGAATTCCACGGACAGAGGAGCCTGGTGGGCTACAGTCCATTGCATCTGAAAGAGTAGGACATGACTTAGCAACTAACACTCAGACACAAACCATGTCTATCTGATCCCAAAGCAGCTGCTTCAGTGGGTGCCTAGACCCTTGTATTCTACGTGGTTCTTTGTAGAAGACAAATATAGAGACTGTCAGTACCCTGTATTAGTACCTGATAGTACTGTAGAAATGGTACCCAAGGTGGTGGGGGAAGTCAGTGCAGTGCAGTGAAAGAATCCACGGCTTGAATCCTAGCTCTGTACTTGTATTTACTGAATTTATTAAAAATTATTTTGTGAGTCCTTTCTATGTGGCAGGCACTGTCCTGGTTACTGCAAACAGAGCAGCATTCATAAGTCTTGCATTTTCCTTCTTAACTCTGTGTCCTCCAGCACAGAGTTAAACATTTCCCTTAATTTTACTACTCTGAGCCTTACTTTCCTGTCCTATAATATGGGCTATTAATACCTACCCGGTGAGAGACATCCATTTGTTTTGTCACGAGGAAAATGGGGACCAGGATACATGATCTTGCTGGGAGAATTAAATCAGGCAAACGTATAGAGATCCATTCGTTCAACAGATAGTTATTGAAAGTCTATTCTGTGTCAGTGATGGAGCTGAACTCTGAGAACACGCCAGTCAAAGAGGCAAATACAATTCCTGGTCACATGGAGTTTGCACTGAGTGAGGTTAGATATTAAGCAAAAAAAAAAAAAAATTGCAATTGTGATTAGAATTTCTAACAAATGTGAACTGACTCTGGCTACTGCTGTAAGTCTCCCTTTGTCATTGCCCTGCTGATTCTCAGGAGCTTCCGTCTTAAAGGTCTCCAGGATCTTATAGTACACGCCTCGTTTGTTTACTGAGTCCTGAGAAGGAGATTAACGCTGTGGTGGGGGAGCAGCAACGCCAGGGAAGAGTTAAAAGTGAACACTTCCTCAAAGGAACAGCGACCAACTTGTCTGCTGCCATGTTGGCTAAGTCTCGTGGTCCCTTTGCCATGACTTAAGGTTTATGGAAAAAAAATAAGCCCTACAGAGAGGAAGAGAGGAAGTCGTTTTTCCTACAGCACAGCTGAAAATCCCATTGCTGCACGGAATTTTTTCCCCCTTTTATGTGCACAGTTTGGGATGGATCTTGCCCCTCTGTTGGCTTCACTGAGACATTTTATCGTAAGGTGTACTTATGGACTCTGAAAGCAAATATACAAGGCAGAGTCCTGTTCTGCGCTTCTTCCGTTCTAGCAGAGTGTGTGCAGGGTGGCTAGTGCATCACAGATGCCAGTGAGTGTTGGCTGGATAAGTTTTCGCCTGCAGACTTCAGGCCAGTCATCACTATCTGGAAGTTCTGTCCTGTTGACCCATCTTGCTTGGGTCAAGAGAAGAGAAATGTGTCCGTCTGTCTTTCCGCATCAACCAGTCTGTTTTTGGTCTGTCAGGCTGGAAATACATCCCAGTTCTTAGGTCGTTGCTGTTTGAGAAGCACCTGTTAGATATTAGTCACTGCACTGGNCTGCAGACTTCAGGCCAGTCATCACTATCTGGAAGTTCTGTCCTGTTGACCCATCTTGCTTGGGTCAAGAGAAGAGAAATGTGTCCGTCTGTCTTTCTGCATCAACCAGTCTGTTTTTGGTCTGTCAGGCTGGAAATACATCCCAGTTCTTAGGTCGTTGCTGTTTGAGAAGCACCTGTTAGATATTAGTCACTGCACTGGTGTTTCACATGTCAGATACGTGAGATGGTTAAGAAACAGGAGGGTAGAGTCAGTCCATCCATTGCCCCCTCGCATGAGAAGAGGTTCTGCGTTTATTCTATTTCCGCCCTTAATTCATTTCCACGGGACTCATGCTCACCAGTGGCTGCAGGCCTCTTGTATCCGCTCAGAAGTGTCTGTCTTCTCATTGGCTAATGGTTTTGTCATTAACCTGATGAGTAGGCTTGATTTAAGAGTCTTCATCTCCAGAGTGGGAAGCGATTCTCATAGCCACTGCTGCCGACCCTGTCATGTTAGAACACAGAAACCTTCCAGTTGGGTTTTCAGGAAGAGACAAATTAAACCAGCCAAGTTGTGTCTTTTTCTCTGGTCAAGTCATTTTGGCTTGAGGGAGTAGCAAAGCTGTGTTCCAGTTTGATGATGGCCCAAGAAAGTAAATTTCCTTTTTTTTTTCGTGCAATGGTTAGAATTGCTTTGCTAGAGGAAAGTCAGAAGGTATTCGGTCGGCCAGAAAAGTAAGGTGTTATGGAAAACTCCAAAACTCCGAACGAACTTTTTGGACAGCCCAATACTATTTATTTACCAGTGTGTTTTCCATATCCTGGTAACCCTAAGCACACAATAGGTGTATTTCTTGAATAAATAGTTACTGAAAAAAAATTGAAAAAAAAAAAAAAAGTAAAAGAGGACTGCCCTAGTGGTCCAGTGATAAAGAATCTGCCTTGCAACGCAGGAGACGTGGGTTTGATCCCTGGCTGGGGAACTAGGATCCCACATGCCATGGAGCAACTAAGCCCACGTGCCTCAACTACTGAAGCTTGAGTGCTGCAGCTTGAGAGTCCATGCGCCACATCAAAAGATCTTGCATGACGCGACTAAGATCCCCCATACCGGAATTAAGACCCAACACAGCCGAATAAAAAGAACTAAAAAGGAAAGAACAATGACAGACACATAGTGGATACTCTACAAATTTAGTGAACACATAAATAAATAAACAAAGAAATGAATCAACGAATGAAAGTAATCCCTCCAGGATGAAACAACGTGCAATGACAGTTTGAGTGTGCAAGAGAATTGTGGGGTGTCTCCCTGTGGATGATGGTGCCCTGGATTTTCTTCCCAAAATTCGTAGGGGTGGTTTCTCCGTATCCACCTTTGTCCAACATGACTCATCCGTTCTGACCACAACTGTTGGAACCGAGAATGGCATCGAGCCCCAATGGGACAAATCAAAATATCTTCCCCAGGAAGAGCAGAGAGCTGAGAGCTCTCTGTCCATGCTGCCTTTACTGTGATTTGCTCATGTCTCCTCTGGAACTGTCTCGCCCTCACCAATGAGATAAAGAAGGAAAAGATGGTCTTCCACGAGGGAGAAGAAATACTCACACACACACATGCACGCACATAGAGAGAGAGAGAGACTCCTAGAGAAAGAAAAATCCCTGGATTCCTGAGATGCTTCTAGTTCCTGGACATAACCCCAAAGCTTCATAATCCCCCCAACATTTGTTAGGACAAATTGATTTATTTCATTACAGCCAAGACAGTCTCAATGCACATGCCCTGAGATGAGAGGCTTCAGACTTCAGGGTCTTTGTGTAAAGACAGACAGGCTTTCTCCCCTCTGGTTCCCAGTCCCTTTCTTCTTCATTCTTTGGGACTTAACGATGAAAAAGAAAAAAAAAAATAGAAGAAAGAAAGAAAGAAAATGAACCCCTCTGTCTTCATCACTTTCAGTGGGTCGGTGGGGGCTTGTTTGATTTGGTTTCTGTTCAGTGCTGAGGTTTGTCTCCAAGCATTTAGCATGGGTTTCGGTTGCTTTATCTTGGCTTCTGGTAGCTCCAGAGGACTGAAGGGTGTCCAGGGCAGGACTGTGGTATTTACATTGGCTGTTGGAGCTGCTGGAGGAGCAGAAGGGCCTGACCTCAGCCTTCAGTGCATCAGGAGTTTCCTTTGTGAGGTTCTGGGTCCTGGGGATTAGGACAAAATGCACCCACACTTGAGTCTCAGTACGTGATTCTCAGAACCTGCTTGGAATCTCCCGGGAAGTGTTTTGTTTTGTCCGGCTACCACTTGCGATATCGAGAAACAAATGCTTCCTCTCTCTTCTCTTCCTCTGCAAGGGAGGCTGGTGGTTTTGGCTGCCTCAGTGGAAAAACAAATACCCTTCCACAAATAAGTTCTTCTCACAGCCCTGAATTAGTGTTGGCAAAAACACCTCTGAGTGGGGATTCCATAAAGGCACAGGCCAACCATACCTTTGAAGACAGAGGACCTCCAAGAGGTGGGGTGGATGGATTGGGTGGAGCGTTTGGGGGGCGGGGTTCAAGGGGGCTGTGAGTGTCCATGATTGGAGATGTTGTCACAACTGGAAACTAGAAGACACAGAGGAGCAAGGTGTCCTGGCATCTCTCTCTGGATCGGGTTCTGTGCTTTCGTTTCAACCAGCTTCTGAGGTGTTGGCAAAAAAGCATCTTGAATCTTAGCAGCCAGCAAATCCATGGCTGCTGGGAAAAGCGCAATTATTATACAACAAAAAGAAAGGAAAGAAAGGGATTTGCTTTGCAAATGAGTGTGCAGACCCTAGAAATTGCACAGAAGGTGAAGTTTAAAGTCACAGTGCTTTGGCGCAATCTCTCGCTTTAGCCTAAAGCATACCTCTTTTTAGCATCGCTAAAAAGTCGCCATTTCTTCTCAGTATCACTTCCACCCTTAGCCATTCTGACCCCCTTGGCCGGCCTTTTTCTCCTCTTGTCCTCACCCATCAGCTGGGCCTGCCAGTCTGAAGACTAAGACATGACATATTTGCGCCATGCGTAAACACCGCTCCCCATTAAGAGCTCCATCTAATGAGAAACAGAGCCACGGAGGGGAAGCTTCAAAGTGGTTAACGGAAGGAAGTGCCTGGAACGAAATCCGACTTGATGTCCCAATTAATACGTCCCCTAATTCTATTTCCTGCCCTTGCGGGCTTGCAGCCGCCTCCCTCTAATTTCTGTGGGAGACGGAGACTCGGCTGATGGGGAGGAAGGAACCTGGAAATGGGGCGGCTTCACGGATGACTTGATACGCAGGCAATGGGCATATTAGGACAAATTAGAGAATTAAGGACGAGGAAAAAAAAGAGACAACGACGGTCAGAGGAAATGTCATCCCAAGTAATAGTATTAATGGAGACTGGGACTCTGCTGGAGAGAGGGTGGCTGGAGAAATTGAGAGCTGGAAGCGCCAGCCAAATCATCTTTTATTTCAGCCTGGGAGAGAGGCAGTGGTTGCTGGAGTCTTTCCTCTGGGTTCTAGGACTGCGGGGTAGAAATCAGCTGGGAATCCTTTCAGGAGGATGAAGGGCAGGTCCAGAGTTCAGCCAAAAGCCTGCTGAACTTGGATGAAGTGTTTGGGTGGAAATAAAGTTGAGTAGGAAGACATTAGCCCTGGAATAGTCCAGTTAGAATAAGCGGTGCACTCTGAAAGTGTCACAAGCTCTTAGAAAATAACTCTGTAATTGGCCCGAGAGTCAATCACTCTTTTAAGTTAAGCATCGCCCCACTCTGAATCACCCTTTACAAAAGCAGATGCTTGTGGAGAGTGCAATGTGCCATTCCCCAGTGCCCTGGGATAGAGTTTATCAGAGGCACTGGGTCCCCCAGGAGAAGCGGTGACCGGAAGACCCTCGTCTGACATCACCCGGACAACGTGAATGGGCTCCAGATTGGCTCCCCTGGTTCTAATCTCTTCACTACACTTGTCTATTCTCAGCTGATTATGCACGTTGCTGCTGCTGCTGTTCAGTTGCTCAGTTGTGTCTGGCTCTTTGCGACCCCATGGACTACAGCCCACTACAGGCTCCCCTGTCCATGGAATTCTCCAGGCAAGAACACTGGAGTGGGTTCCTATTTCCTCCTCCAGGGGATCTTACTGACCCAGGGATCGAACCTGCATCTCCTGCTTGGCAGGTGGATCCTTCACCCCTTGAACTACCTGGGAAGCCTGATTATGCACACACCTGCCGAATAATCTTTCTAAAACACAGAGCCCAGGACTTCCCTGGTGGTCCAGTGGCTAAGACTTCACGCTCCCACTTCAGGGGGCCTGGGTTTGATCCCTGGTCTGGGAACTAGATCCCACACGCCACACCTAAGACCTGCCACAGCCAAATAAATAAAAAATAAATACTGAGAAACGTACAGAGCCCATGTTATCACCACTCTCCCACCATTAAATATCTGGTGGGGTTCCCTAGTGCCGGCATGATCAAGTTTGAGCTCCTTAACACGACATCCAAGGCCTGTCACGTCTGAACAGGCTTCCTCCGGAACCTCAACATCTTCCACTCTCCTCCTTAGGCCTCCACCCAACCCCACTGTTGCCCTAAACGACACATTCCTTCCTTTCACAGAACCTTTCACATGCTGTACCTTCTTCTAGCTTCGCTCTTCTTCCTCATCTTTGCTCCCTCTTTATCCATCACGCCTAAGTGGCGCTAGCTTCTCACTAAAGTCTTTCCAGGCATTTAAATCACCTCTCTATGTTTCCGTGGACCTCTGTTTCCATCTCCAAGTCCTTATGTGTCCCACTGCAGGGTAATCATTGGCTTTTTCACCTGACTCTCCTAAAAGAATGTCTCCCTAAAGATACACAGAAGACAGGACCAATGGTGTAAATTTCTTAATACTTGTATTGTCTGGTACAACATAGGGACTCAGTAAATAGAGAAAGAACAAAGGAGAAAAGAAAGGAGGACATAAAGGGAAGAGGACACAGAAAGAACAGGAAGTGTCTCGAGTCTCATTGTTCATGATATCATTTTATCAGGATATAATACAGACACCCAGCTGGACATGAGACCAAGCTGAGTTCGCTTTAGAATCTGTTCAGTTTAAGTGAACTGACTAGGCTACACAACGTAGCCAGTGGTTAAGAATCTAGGCTTTGGAGATCTGGGTTCAAATCCTTTTGCAATTATTCAGTCACTGGGGAAGACATGACCCCTCTCTGAGCTTCTGTTTCCTTATCAGTAAAACGGGGGAAAGGTGGTCATAAGGATCAAACAGGGCAAAGGATTAGAGGAATTTGTCCAGTGCCTAGTGTATAGTAGGTGATCGATGAAACCTGCTATACCTGAGAGTTGAGCCTGGGAATTCGGCCATCCTTTCAGACCATCTGTAGTTCTCTTTCCCTCCTCCTCCTGGGTTAGTCTGCCCAGACCTTGCCCCATAGTTTGAACTGTTCACTCTCCTCATTGCCAGGACAGACAAGGCAGGGAGTGGCCCCAGCATTCATGCCGACAGCCACTGGCATCTTAGTTACTGGGGACCAATACCATGGCTGTGGCTTGGGAAGTTCCTTAAAGGAGCCAGTGCCTGTCGCGAACATACCAGATGGAAGCCTCTTGGTTGCATCATTTGCTAGGGAGAAGAAGTGACAGCAGAAATTTGTGGGTCTGTCAAACTTAGAGAACGAACTTATGGTTACCAAAGGGGAAGGTTGGAGGCAAGCGATAGTCAGGAAGTTTGGGATCAACATATAAATGCTACTATATTTAAAATGAATCAACAAAGACCTACTGTGGAGAACAGGGAACTCTGCTCAGTGTTACATGGAAGCCTGATAGGAGGGGAATTTGGGGAAGAATGGATATATATATATATATATATATATGAGTCACTTTAATATGCACCTGAAATTATTATAACATCATTAATCAACTATACTCCAGCATAAAATAAAAAGTATTTTAAAAGGCCAATATATTAATATTTTTGTTGGGGAGATTTTTTGAAAAAGGAAATTTGTGGGTCTGAGATTTGGTGCCTTAGTTTTTCTGCTGTGACTTTTCGCCAGTAGGGAACCTGGAGGAATGGCTGAGACCACACTGGGGATCTTTTCCATCAAGATAAACCTCTATGCAATCCAGATTCCTTTCCTTATATGCTCCTGCCTGGAGGAGAAGCCACTCTTCCCTGGCCAGACAGTGGCCATTGAAGTAAAAGTTGATGCAATGACCAAAGAAATCTAGGTTTGCATTTCTCCTTAGGAAATCACTGAAGACAAAGGGAATGACCCTGAAGTCCTGGGAGAATGGCTAAAGGATTGGCCAAGTTTTCCTCCAAATCATTCTCCAAAGGGCTGAACAGGGTGCTGAGGGTGTGTAAAACTCGCTGAACAAGTTCTCAAGGCCTTTCTGTTTGACTCGTCCAAGGCAGGGACCCCTCCCTTTGATATCTTGTGGCCATTTGCAGAGTTCTTCCTCCTTTTCCTCTTCTTTTAATCTTTCAAAGCAGTTTTATATCTGTTGTTTATTTTAGGTCCTTTCTTGGAGTTTGAGAAAGGGCGTCATCATCTCCATCAGACTAACAGAAAAAAAGGAGACACAGAAAGTTTAAGGTCAAGTGTCATGGAGGCATGGTGTGCTGCTCAGATCCATTTCAGGATCGAATGTCTTATTCCACAGTGTTTAAGAGTGTGGTCCTCCAAATGCCTGCATCTCCCATCCCTCTCTAGCTTCTGCCCTCAGCTAGAGTGGCCCGCTTTACTCAAGACTGGGGTTCCCTGATAACGCAGTTGGTAAAGAATTTGCCTGCAATGCAGGCTACCTGGTTTCAGTCGCTGGGTTGGGAAGATGCCCTGGAGAAGGGAAAGGCTACCCACTCCAGGATTCTGGCCTGGAGAATTCCATGGACTGTATAGTCCATGGGGCCGCAAAGAGTCAGACGGGACTGAGCAACTTTCACTTTCATGTTACTCAAGATAACAACCCCTTTAAGGGAATGGCAGAGCTCAGTTGCTTCAGCTGTGTCTGTCTCCTTGTGACCCAATGGACTGGAGCCCGCCAGGCTCCTCTGTCCATGGGATTCTCCAGGCAAGAATATTGGAGTGGGTTGCCATTCCCTTCTCCAGGGGATATTCCTGACCCAGGGATCAAACTCCAGTCTCCTGCATTACGGGAGGATTCTTTACCACTGAGCCACCAAGGACATCCCACATGCAAAGACTGGCAAAGCAAGGGAATCAAAACTCAGCCCCTTGGCCCCTATAGAAGGATCATCTCATCTTCAGAACCCCCATGAGATCAAGATCAGCTGAGGCCTTTCCTGAGTTCACATCACAGCTTCTTGACTGCCTGGAGGTGAAGAAAGTCTAGCTTGAGATTGGTCTGCTGTTCATGGGGTAACCATGGTTGAAGAACCAGGCTGCTGGGACAGTTGTGTCTCATTTCCTCAGCCTCTGGCTGGGGCACCGGCACGTCACATTGTGTCTCAGACCCAGCTATGTGGGGCAGAAACAGTACTGGACAGAGGGAAAATCATAATGCCTAATAATAATAATGACCATCATTAGTATCCTTATAGGTCTCATTCACTGAGTGTCTCTACTTGTTTTTTTTTAAACATATGCTTGTATCTATTCTTTTTCAAAGTCTTTCCCCATTCAGATAATTACAGAATAGTGAACAGGGTTCCCTGTGCTATACAGCAGGTCCTTGTTGGTTATTTATTTTTTTCAATTATTTATTCATTTTCTGATGTGGATCATTTTTAAAGTCTCTACTGAATTCGTTCCAATATTGTTTCTGATTTTCTTGTGTTTTGCCTTTTTTCTGGCTGAGAGTTATGTGGGATCTTAGTTCCCCAACCAGGGATCAAACCTGCGCCCCCTGCAGTGGAAGCTCAGAGTCCTAACCACTGGACCACCAGAGAAGGCTCAGCCCTTTCTTCTGACTTCCAGTGCCCTCCCCCATCTTGGACACAGTGAGAAGGCAGAGGTGGGAGGCTGATGTTTGGCAGTTTCTTGACTCTGGATTGAATACACTGCAAGAACCCGGAGAATAACGACCTGTTCCAAGATGCTTGGCTCTTGCCCTCTTAATAAAACCAAGAAATAGGAAACTGCTACCCGCCTTGACGGCAACCTGAACATTTTCAGATGGAGGAAATAAGATGAGGATGCTGGAGGACGAGAAGCGGGGAACATGAAAGCATGGTACGTTTCACTGCTATGAAAAGCAGGCTTTTTTGCAGAGGGTGGGGGTGGGGGAGCTTGTGGGAACCCCTCAAACCTGTTCCCACCCACTTCTCTCTCCATATAAGATTTTTTTTCCACCATCTCTGTGACACACCAGTTCACAAAGGTGGTTTTCTTGTATTCCCCTCTCTCGTGACACATCATTACTGAGAAATAGGTCTTGGAGCTCAGGGTAGGAAACCAAAAAGGTGAAGACATGAGAAAGTGGCTGCCCAAAGATATGTCATGTAAAAGTCCAGCCTTGATGTCTGAGTCCAGAGTCAGCCTGCAAGGCTGAGGGTTTCCCTGGGCGGCTGCAGAAGCCTGGACACCAGTGTGAACAGTGGGAGCCTGTGCTCAGGTGTTAGAGGAAGCCAGCTTGCTCCAAACTTGATTCTTCCTGAAATTAATTTACCATATCAGCTTTCTTTTGGTTAAAGTTTGCTTAGAATATCTGTTTTCGTCCAATTTTTCATTTTCACATTTTTAAGGTCTTTATTGAATTTGTTACAGTATTGCTTCTGCTTTATGTTTTGTTTTTTTGGCCACAAGGCAGGTGGAGGTCTTAGCTCCTCACCCAGGAATCGAAAGTGCACCCTCTGCATTGGAAGGCGAAGTCTCAACCACTGGACCACTAAGGAAGTCCCGATTTCAGCTTTTCTATCACTTTATACATACCTTGGAAAAAGCACATAGCTGACCTCTTAAAAAAACACATAATCCATTCCCAAGATCTCTGTCTTTTAATGAATATAATGAATGTGATTACAGATTCATTTGGACTTCATCATCTAAGATTTCTTCTTGTTACATTTTCAGGTTTTTTTTTTTTTCCCTTATCTTTGCTTCTTTCTTTCTCTTTTTCCTTACGTGTATTAGATTGACAGGATTTTCTTATCTCCTCCTCATCAACCTTTTCTCCTCTCTTCATTTAGAAGTTACATTAAAAAAAATGTGTACATTAAATTCTTACTTTGAATTTGATTAATCACTATCATCGCCGAAGTAATTCATCTAGCCTCATTCTGAACTAAATGAAGCCCCAGAGCTCTTAACCTCCAACCTTTCCTCTTTTTGGCATATATATTATTTTTGTCCAGCCAATTTAGAGCCTCAGCGCTTCCCCTTTCTCTTTCTGTTTCCTTGTAAATAACTTCACCTCCCTGACTCTCAGATCCTCCCTGGAATGTTCCTTTGTTGGAAGGTTGTTGGATGGTTGGAGGGTTGTTGGATGACCAGAAACAAGCTACATAAGTGAAACTGTCCCATCTGTGTGTTGGTCCCCAAACATCCCAGAAAGTGCGGAAGTCAGAGTTCGAAGTGAACTTGAAGGGCCTCAGGTCATATCATTCTCCTGTACTGTCCCTTCTTTATTTGGCTGCCTTTGGATATGATCTTTATTTTTCATTTTTAATTACTTAAAAAAAATTTAAAAATAATGTTTTGGCTGCGCTGCAGCCAGGATCTTAGCTCCCTGACCAGGGATTGAAACCGCCCCCGCCCCGCAACCTCCCCCAGCAGTGGAAGTTCGAAGTCTTTTACCCACTGGACCACGGGGAAAGTCTTCATATGATCTTTATTTTATCATCAGCTGGACCTTACTCCACGTCAAGGTGATGGAGCCTAATAGGCTCATTAGAATTTACCTTCCTAGATGTCCGTCAACAGATGAATGGACAAAGAAATTGCAGTACATGTTCACAATAGAGTATTACTCAGCCACAAAAAGGAACGCATTTGAGTCAGTTCTAATAAGGTGGATGAACCTAGAGCCTATTTTGCAGAGTGAAGTAAGTCAGAAAGAGAAAGATAGATATCGTATACCAACACATATATAAGGAATCTAGAAAAATGGTACTGAAGAATTTTTTTTTTTTGGTTTGTAGAAAACAAGCTTTATTTGTATTAAGAACCAAAAAAAAGTCATCAGCCTTCTTTTTGCAGGGCAGCAATGGAGAAACAGACACAGAGAACAGACTTATGGACATGGGGAGAGGGGAGGAAGGGCTGAGATCCATGAAGAGAGTAACATGGAAACTTACATTACCATATGTAAAATAGATAGCCAACGGGGAATTTGCTGTATGGCTCAGGAAACTCAATCAGGGGCTCTGGATCAACCTAGAGGGGTGGGGTGGGGAGGGCGATGGGAGGGAGGTTCAAAAGGGAGGAGATATATGTATACCTATGGCTGATTCACGAGGTTTGACAGAAAACAACAAAATTCTATAAAGCAATTATCCTTCAATTAAAAAATAAATTAATTAAAATTCTAAAAAAAAGAGAACTTAACTTCCCAGGTGCAGAGCTGCCACCTTCTCTCCCCGCCTCGTACTCTCCCCTCTGCCTCTTTCCCTCCTCCTGGATCTCAGGCCCTGTCTCCAGGAGTGTCTGTCCGCCGCCTGGTGCTTCCTCCTCCTCCCCTCTCCCTAGCGTTAGGCCTTCCGCCCTGGCTCCACCTTTCTCCCGGTGTCTCCATGCCTTTGCTTTTCTCCGTCTCTGTTCCGGGCCCGTCTCTCCATCGCTCCCTCTGTCCGCGTGCAGGTCTCACCTGCGTCAGCCTCATCGCGGCCCGTCCACACCCCTCCCCGCATCTTGGCCTCTCTCCTCGGCCGCGTCTGTGAACCCGAGGCACTCTCTGTCCTGCCTCTTCCTCCGCCGGCCTCCCTCCGTTTTCCCGTCCGCCTTGCTCTGTTTCGCCCATTTTCTCCGCCCCCGGCTTCCTCTCTCTGGCATCCTCCGCGGCCTGGCCCGGGTCTCCGCTCCCTGCGGAGGGCTGGGCCTCTGCTCCGCTCTCTCTCCCTCTTGCCCACCTCCCCACCTCCGTCTCCGTCTCTCCCTGCCTCGCACCAAACAGGCTTTGCACATCAGGCGGGAGCCCCAGCCGGGGGTCCCGGGGCTCCAGGAAGCCAGCCAGAGACTGTGCAGGCCGCGCCATAACTCAGGAACTCGGCCAGCAATCATTTCATTAAGCAGGAATGGCGTTCCCATTACCAGATAGCGGGTCTGCTTCGTCCCCACCAGGCGCCCCCTCCCCGCCACAAAGCCCCCTCACAACTTCCTGCTCGCAGCAGCCACACAAGGCCTCATTCTAATCCTCCGCCTTGTCTGTTTAGTGTCTTTGGAGAGAGGGGAAAGGAGCAGAAAAGTAGCTAGTCTTTTATTTTTATTTGCTCTCTTTTCTTCCCCCCTTCCTCCAGAGAGCTCCCTGGGGCACCGGCCTAGAACAGAGCAACAAATATTTACTAATTCCATTAACAGAAGAGGGCTTTTTATTTTTTTCCAAGCGAATATCCGAGGCCCCAAGTTCATGGTGAGCCTTGCCCCCCCCTCCCCACGTGGCCCCCTCCCTCCTCCTCCCTCCACGCCCAGGACTTATATATAGTTCACTCAGTGCCATTTCCCCAATTTTTTCTGAAGTTCAAGACAAGTTGAAGGGTCAAAAAGGCAAAGGGTGTTTGAGAAGTTTAGCAGACAGCTTTTGGTACTAAAGAAAGAAAAGAGGGGCAGGAGAGAGGGAGAGAGAACAGGGAGGCAGGAATCTGGCTCACATTAAGCTGGAAAGTTCCAACCATTGATTTGCTCTGGAATTATAGCCTTTTTTTTTTTTTAATCATAAAACATGGTTTATTCATGAGGTTTTTTTGTTTTTTTTCTTTTTCTTCTTTTTAATAGCAACCAAAAGTTGCACTTTGGGTCTTTGGTACCAAGATGGAGACCCAACTTTCCTTTTCCTTTGATCTTTCAGGTAGGATTGGGAGAAAAAGGAAATGGAGACCAAGGATTCCCTAAGCAGGGAGTGTGAAGAACACAGGAGAATCTTCCAGCCAGGTCTATCCAATGTCTTTACCATCCGTCTTAGGGAAAACCAAGCACACTCTTGGGGAGAGGAGATCGCTTAGAGGGAAAAGAGCCTGTTCTGAAAAGGCAGCTCATAGCCCCTCGTAAAGGAGAGAGGAGGAAACACACAATTGGCTACACTGGTAAATGTCAGTGTATATGACAGCAGTCCCCAACACTTTTGGCACCAGAGAACAGTTTCGTGGAGGAGTTTTTCCACGGACAGGGGGCGAGGGGGAGGGATGGTTTCGAGATGATTCAAGCACACTCCATTTATTGTGCACTTTATTTCTGATAGTATTGCATTAGCTCCACCTCAGAACTCATGGTCCCTGGAGGTTGGGGACCCCTGATACAGGGAATGGGTTTAGTGATTGCTTTAGGCTTTCAGGGCTGTCACAACCAGCCACCACAAACTCGGAGGCCCAAAATGACTGATATGTATTCTTGCACAGTCCTGGACACCAGGAATCTGAACTCAAGGGGTCAGCAGGACCATGCCCCCTTCCTGGCCCTTCAGCTTCTGATGGTCCCAGGTGTCCACTGGCTTGTGGCTGCATCACTCCCATTCAGCCACATTTTCATCTTCACGTGGTCCCTGTGTGTGTCAACTGCCTCCATCTTCACGTGGTCCTTGTGTGTGTCAACTCTCCTTCTTTCTCTTCTAAGGATACTTGTTATTGGATTTAAGGTCCCCCTAAATACAGGAGCATCTCTTCCTGAGATTCTCATATCTGGAAAGATCCTATTTCCAAATAAGGTCACATTCACAGGTAGCGGGGGGTTAGGACCTGGATCTATCTTTTATGGGGAGGGAGGGATCATTACAAACCCGTTACAGTGATCATAGAGTGTTTCTCAACAATGTCGTGCAGGGAAGCCAGCCTAAAATAACACAGCTAGGGACTTCCCTGGCGGTCCAGTGGTTAAGACTCTAGTGCAGGGGGTGTGGGTTTGATCCCTGGTCGGAGAACCGAGATCCCACATGCTGCACAGCCAAAGAAAGAAAGAAAGAGAAAGAAAGGGCACAAAGAGATGCCGTGCTGTGCTTTCCTTTCATTTCCCACTCAGTCCTGACTGTTGCAAGGAGAAAGGCCCAGCTGGTGCTGCTGTGTCTTTACACCCCTTCTTGCCACTTGCTCATCCTCCTTTTTAAGGAAGAAGGAGGGCAGGGCTTCCCTGTTGGTCCAGTGGTTAAGAATCCACTTTGCAATGCAGGGGATACAGGTTTGAACCCTGGTCTGGGAAGATCCCACACGCCTCGGGGCAACTAAGCCTGCGCGCCACAGCTGCTGGAACCTCCACAGCTAGAGCCCATGCCCTGCGACGAGAGAAGCCACTGCAGTGAGAAATCAATCAAAAATAAACTAAAGGAATACAGACTGAGCGAGGGCAGCTTCCAGGCTCTGAATCCACAGCAGGAAACTCACGGGTTTATCACATGTCTGACCCCTGTAACCACCTACTGATGAAAACAGACACTGGTCTTTCACTTATGGTCGTGACGTAGAGCTTCCTTTTGGATTGAATTAAAATTTAAGCCAATAGCAGGTGGCTGAGTCGAGAAACATATTAGGTAAATAAGTAATCCAAGTGGTACACAGACGTGGTAAATGTGGTGAGGCTGTCGTGCGGACAAAGGAAGACTGGGGATCACTGGCATGGTGTATTGGTTTCCCCACTGTTCACGGGAGCCCAGCACCTGTGAGATGTAGCAGGAAGAGGGTGGCTAAAAAAGGGTGCTGGAGTATGTTGTTTCTCCTTGAACCTGAGACTCTAACAGTTGTACGCATCGGGTTTCCCCAGGAGATTTTGTTTGAGGGAAGAAAAACCACTTCATAACAAAATGAAAGCTTTAAGAATCAATCAACCAATCAGCCTCATTTGCCACTCCAGTTGTATGTTACAGATGAAAAAAATCAAGACTTAGAAAGGAATAACAACAAAAGGAATTGCCCAAGGTCAACCAGGCATCCAGATAATCCATACGTTGAGTTCCTACTATTTATGGGGCAGCTGCAATGCATGAGTTCTTCGGTACATGAGCTATTGTATTGAATCCCTTATGGTAGCACAGGAGAACTGCTGAAATTTGATAGAGGAGAAAACAGGCTCAGAGAAGTTAGAAACTTATGCAAAATGACAGAGCTCAGAAGGAGAAGAACTGGGATGCTCACCCACACCTGGCTGGCTCTCCATGTAGCGTTTTTGTTTTGCTTTGGTTTTATTTATTTTTGGCTGTACTATGCAGCATGCAGGATTTTAGTTCCCCAGCCAGGGTTTGAACCTGCCCCTGCCTTGGGAGCATGGAGTCTTAAACACTGGACCGCCAGGGAGGTCCCCTTCTAGCATTTTTCCTGTAGCAACCTGTTGCTTTCCCCCACTTACAAAGGTCTGCATGCCCTTGCCCACCACCACCAGCACCACACACACACACGCGTGTGCAAGAGCATGCGTGTGGAGCATGTTTATTTAGATGAGGACATTTCGAATCTTGGCCATTTCTGGGGCCTCCACATTCACACACCTCCTCCAACTGACATTTCTCTGCTGGGTCACCTTGGAAATGCTTGCAGGTGACAACATGTTTCTGGCTTCTTCTAAGACAGTGAGTGCAAAGGAGACATTCCTCCCTGGGGAAAGGAGAGGCTGTGTGCAGAGAGAGATTTTGAGCCTAAGGATGTCAGATGATTTCTGTCTATTTTGGAAGTTCCTAGGCATTGGAAAACAATGGTAGGAAGCCCATCATTGTTTTTTTTTAAAATTTGATGTTAGGCACTATCGATGACCCTGACACCAACACCACAGGTGTGGCCTGCCTCAGGTTCATCTGCTCTTGAATGTCTTCATGGATCCCTGGAGAGTCCCCCCAAAAACGGATAGGGGGTTTTCCTGGCAGTTTAGTGGTCGAGACTCCATGTTACCATTGCAGGGGGCACTGGATCGATCCCCAGCTGGGGAACTACAATTGTGCATGCCACATGACACAACCTAAAAAAAAATCAGTAAAAATAAAACAACAACAACAGCAACAAAAATGCCATGGAAAAAGGGAGGGCAGAAAATGCAAGTCAATATTTAAATAAGCATTAAAAAAAATCAGTGGGAACTATGAACCACTTATCCCATGAACTAAATGACCACATGCCACATTTTTCATACAGTTTCTTGGAGTTTCCATACTCTCTAAAGTTCTTTTCTAAACTTAGTTTAAGAGTTTCTCCATCCACTAATCACAATAGGAACATCCCTGGGTATCCCTGTGAGCCATCCCCTTAACTTACAGGTGGGGAATATGAGATCCAAGACCCAACAGGGGAAGGACTCAGACATCATGGAGCTGGTTAGGATCAGAGCTGGGGTTTGGATGCTGCGCCTCCTCAGACTCACCCTTTTCACTGTCTCTCCCGCTCCCTGAAAGACAGAGGCACGTCTGAACAGAGTTAGGGCAGCCCTTGGAGAACAGCTCCCTGGGAACGCAANAATATGAGATCCAAGACCCAACAGGGGAAGGACTCAGACATCATGGAGCTGGTTAGGATCAGAGCTGGGGTTTGGATGCTGCGCCTCCTCAGACTCACCCTTTTCACTGTCTCTCCCGCTCCCTGAAAGACAGAGGCACGTCTGAACAGAGTTAGGGCAGCCCTTGGAGAACAGCTCCCTGGGAACGCAAGGGGCTAAGACAACCTGCAGAGAACTCCTAGGTTCAAATCACAGCTCCGCCACTTGGGTACAGGAAGCCACTTCTCTGTACCTCAGTTTTCTCATCAGCAAAATGGGACGAATATTAGCACCTACTTCATAGGGCTATTTGTAACATATGTTAGTCGCTCAGTCGTGTCTGACTCTTTGCAGCCCTATAGACTGTAGCCCACCAGGCTCCTCTGTCCATGGAATTCGCCAGGCAAGAGTATTGGAGTGGGTTGTCATTTCTTTCTCCAAGGGGATCTTCCTGACACAGGGATCGAATCCAAGTCTCCTGCATTACAGCGAGACTCTTAACCATCTGAGCCAGGGCTATAGGGAGGATTACAACAGAATCTTGGTTGAGTTCTGAAGTAGTGCCTGGCTCACAGTACACGTTCAATGAACAGTTATTACTGTTAGCATCAATATTAGGATTAGGATTAGATGTAGGGGGAAAACCTCTTGTGGGGGACAGACACCCCAAACAGGTGTCACCCCCACCCTCACTCTGAACCAGAAGAACTTCTACCAGAGGCACAAATGGATTTTGGCATTGGGATGGGGAGAATGAGAGGTGCTTGGGGCATAAGGGACCTGATCCGCTGATCTTTAGGCAGAGAAACTAACTTGCAGAGAAATTAGGGATTTATTTCTGAAAATCTGGGGGCTACTTAAAGGCATAGCCAGGTCTCTGGAAACTTCTCTCTCTATTCTCCCAGGGCTTGAGGTGCATCCCCCTCGCGGTTGTGATTCCAAAGAGCAGATGCTGGATCCCATGATGCTGCAGGGGTTAACGCTGAACCCTGCAGCTGACTGCAGAGAGCTTCCTACATTCCGATTTTCATCCACAAAACAAACAAACAAGTCACTCTCTAATAACTCCCAGGCCTCTTTCTTTGTGGCTAAGATGTGGATTTTGCAACAAGCAGGCCTTGCAAAGATCCCTAATTGCTAAGCTGCTGTTGAACAGCTAAAGACTCTTTCATGGCTGGCAGAAAGCTTTACATGCTCATTCATTCGTTTACCAAATGATTACTAAAGACCCACTTCAAGACTTTATGATAGTGGAACTTTCCTGGTGGCCCAATGGTTACAAATCTGCCTTCCAATGCAGGGGATGTGGGTTCAATCCCTGGCTGGTGAACTAAGATCCCATGTGCTTGGGACAACCAAGCTGGAGTGTAATAATTAGAGAGAAGCCGGCACCTCAGAATGAAATATCCTGCATACAGCAACTAAGGCTGATGCAGCCAAATAAATAAATATTAAGAGAGAAAAATAAAAACTTCAGCAGTGAAAATGGGCATCAAGCCCCTCTTAGCCCTCAAGAAGTAGATGGTATTTACACAGCATTCTCAGAGCTGTTCCAACAGAGAGGTCAGCGTGATTACTCTAAGGGGGAAAAAAAAGGAACATGGGGCATTTAGTAAAGAAACACTAGTCCAAGAGGAATGGAAAGCAGGACTTTTTTGGCACAAAAGGGGTCCAGGTCTCCAGTCTGAATCTCTGATTTGTTGTCTGGCTCAAAACCACATCAACTTTTACATATGTGTTATCATATGGTATTTTTCCAGTAGTCATGTATAGGTATGAGAGTTGGACCATAAAGAAAGCTGAGCACCAAAGAATTGATGCTTTTGAACTGTGTGTTGGAGAACACTCTTGAGACTCCCTTGGACTGCAAGGAGATCAAACCAGTCAATCCTAAAGGAAATCAGTCCTGAATATTCATTGAAAGGACTGATGGTGAAGCTGAAACTCCAATACTTTGGCCTCCTGATGCAAAGAACTGACTCATTTGAAAAGACCCTGATGCTGGGAAAGATTGAAGGCAGGAAGAAAAGGGGATGACAGAGGATGAGATGGTTGGATGGCATCACCGACTCGATGGCCATGAGTTTGAGCAAGCTACGGGAGCTGGTGATGGACAGGGAGGCCTGGTGTGCTGCAGTCCATGGGTCACAAAGAGTTGAACAAGACTGAGCTGAACTGAGCGTTCCGCTGTATGTGTGTACCACGCCTGCTTTACCCATTCACCTGGCGATGGGCATTTAGGCTGTTTCCGTGCTTGGCGATTGTGAGTAGTGTTGCTCTGAACATAGGGATGCATGAATCTTTTTGAATTATAGTTTTGTTTGGGTGTATGCCCAGGAATGGGATTGCTGAATCATATGGCAAGGCTTTATATTTGTAGACTTTTTGATGATGGCCATTCTGATTGGAGCGAGGTGATACCTCATGTATTTTTTTTTTTTACACTATACTTCAATAAAAAATAAAANTAGTTTTGTTTGGGTGTATGCCCAGGAATGGGATTGCTGAATCATATGGCAAGGCTTTATATTTGTAGACTTTTTGATGATGGCCATTCTGATTGGAGCGAGGTGATACCTCATGTATTTTTTTTTTTTACACTATACTTCAATAAAAAATAAAATTAGAAAAGGAAATGGCATTTCTCCCATGTTCTGAGCTATCTCCGTGTGTATACATAGATGTAGCTATCACGTGAATCCAGGTCTCCCGCATTGCAGGCAGGTTCTTTACCATCTGAGTCACAACTGGGATCACAGTCGTAATCATACTGTGTCCCTAATTTGGTTCTGATTTCTTCAATGAAGATTATTTTGTGAGGACAACAAACAAACAAACATCCCAGCATCTCTTCTCTCTCTCTCTCTTCCCCCTTCTTCACCTCCTCTTTTCCCTCCTCTCTGTCTTCCTTTTCCTGCTCCTCTTCCTTTATTCTGGCTTCTCATGATGGAGCCTGATACGGAGGACCGAGTTTTTTAGGGAGAGAGGAAAGGGTTTGCTTTCCTTCTGTGCACATGTAGTGAAAGGCATCCACTCCTGAAGTTCTGGGGCAATATCTCTGGTTTTACTTTTCTGGGTGGCTTCAGTTTTGTTCTTCTCTATGAACTAGCATTATTCTCAGCTGTCAGGAAGGTGGTTGCCCCATGTCTTATGTCTACACTTGGTCCTTACTGGTCCTTACTCAGAGGAGTAAGAGTGGGCTCTTCTGAAAAGTCTAGAAAAGTGATCATCCTTAGAAGCCACAAAGGCCACCTCTTCTTGCATCTCATTGTCTAGAATGGATCAAATAATTATTCCTGATGCAATCNTGGTCCTTACTGGTCCTTACTCAGAGGAGTAAGAGTGGGCTCTTCTGAAAAGTCTAGAAAAGTGATCATCCTTAGAAGCCACAAAGGCCACCTCTTCTTGCATCTCATTGTCTAGAATGGATCAAATAATTATTCCTGATGCAATCAGTCAGAGCAGAACCAAATTACCCTTAGGACTGAGTCCCGGAGCTGGGGATGGTGTTGACATCCCTTGAGGAATATAAGCTGCATGGAGGAGTGATGGACATGTGGACAAACTGAGATCCTATTAGGAAGAAGGATGGGAGAAATGAATGCTGGGCGGGCCACCAACAGTGACTATTACAGAGTCTTGCTCCCTCTTTTCCCAGGAGTCTTCTCTTATAAGATCATTTTATAGATGTTAATAGATGCTGAGGGGCAGCTCAGTAACCATGTCAACATCCCAAATGTAACACAGATGGTTATTTTAGAAGACATGGGACATCTAACTCTACCCACCAGCAGTAATACCTGTATCATACATATGCTTTTGCTCAGCCATATCCGACTCTTTGTGACCCTTTGGACTGTAGCCCACCAGGCTCCTCTGTCCACGGGGTTTTCCAGGCAAGAATACTGGATTGGGTGGCCAGTTCCTCCTCCAGGAGATCTCCCCGACCCAGGGATCGAACCTGCATCTCCTGTGTCTCATGCATTGGCAGGCAGGTTCTTTACGAGTGAGGCATCAGGGAAGCTCCCAGTATATACCCCACAAATCTGGACAAAACCATGTCATTTGATTCTTTTCTCCACCAAAGCTTTGTCTTCCCCAATAGCTATTTATCCTGTGTAATCAATTTCAATTTGATGAGCATCCTGCTTGTGTCAGCGGAGTTATGGAAAGCAGATGCTAAGATGGGGGGAGAAACGTGAGAGATTTATTGGAGGGTAATGTCTGTGCACGATGAAGGAGGAGAGAAGCAGGATTAGGTAGGAAGAGCTTCAGACCACAGGGAAGGTCAGAGCGAGCCTCAGCTCACTGGATGGGGAGGTCCAGAGCAAAGATCGTCTGTTAGGGGGGTCCTGTGTTGGGCAGAAATGGCCAGGCCCTGCCTGGTTTGGATGAGGGCTTTCCGGAGAAGGTGTGGCATTTTCTGTAGATTAATTTTGTTTAACTTATTTTATATTGGAGTATAGCCAAGTAACAATGTTGTGACAGTTTCAGGTGACCAGCGAAGAGACTCAGCCATACATACACATGTATCCATTCTCCCCCAAGCTCCCCTCCCATCTGGGCTGCCACATAACACTGAGCAAAGTTCCCTGTGCTGCACAGTAGGACCTTGTTGGTTATCCATTTTAAATATAGCAGAGTGTACATGACCTTCCCAAACTCCTTAACTATCCCTTCCTCCCATCTCTTCTTGCTGACAACTACTTGATATGCAAGGATGCACCATAAATAAGAACGTGGGTTTGACTTGAAAGGTAACCTGGATCCCAAGGGCCCTGCTGCTGGAATCTGTTCACTAATGGCACCACTTGAAGCTGAGTGATAAATTCTTTCTCAAAGGGAGATCCGAGCATCACATCTGGGTGACAACCACACCACTGAGTACCTGCTACGCACTCAGGCTATACAAGAACCTGCATCACCTTCATGGCTTAATACTGTTGTTCCTTGACATACAAATAAAATCGGGTCTCACATACCCTTTTATAGATGGAAAGTTCTTAGAAGTAGCCATTCATCCCCACTAAAACGAATACAAAATCCACAGCATTCATGTTAATGGAGAAGTAAGTTCCAGCAATAAGCTGCTGACACATATATGGGTCGTAATTATATGCCACAGATAACTATAAAATCTGTTATTATACTAATAGTTTATTTTACAAAATCCTGCAAGAACTTGTTGGCAGCTGCAACGCCATTGCTCACCATTTTTATCAGTTGTTTGCAGGCTCTGTGGATGTGTGCATATGGGTAAAGAAGTACTTGGTGTTTGCCTGAGAGTTCTTATTTTCAGACTGGATCCTGCACTGTGGTGCAACTACTTGCCAGGCTCCTCTGTTCAGGGGTTCTCCAGGCAAGAGTACTAGAGTGGGTTGCCATGCCCTCCTCCAGGGGGTCTTCCTGACCCAGGAATTGAACGGAGGTCTCCTGCACTGCAGGCAGATTCTTTACCACTAGCCACCAAGGAAGCCCTTGATATGCAAGAATACACCAAATGGACCTCTCTACTGAATGGTGCCCAGAACAGAAAGCCATGAGGATAATGACAATGGTGGTGGGTATTCCATTTAATAAACCACCCTGAACGTAACAGTCCCCAAATAAGAACTGCTTTTTTATACTCATGGATTCTGTGGGTCAGGAAATGGATAGAGTACAGTAGGATTGTTTTGTCACTGTTCTATGATGACTAGGTTTCATCTGGAAAGGTTCCTTTTGGTTTGTTTGTTTTAAAGATTTTTTTTTTTTTTTAATGTGGATCACTTTTTAACTTTTAATTTTATATTGGAGTATAGCCGATTAACAATGTTGTGATAGTTTCAGGTGGACTTTAAAGGGACTCAGCCATATATATACATGTATCCATTCTCCCCCAAACTCCCCTCTCAGCCAGGCTGCCACTTGACATTGAGCAGAGTAAGTCCTTGTTGGCTATCCATAATCCATTTTAAATATAGCAGTGTGTACATATCCACCCCAAACTCCCTAACTATCCCTTCCCCTCATCCGTCCCCTCTGGTGACCACAAGTTCCAGAGAAGTTCAATTTTGTATTCGAATATGCTTCGCCAGGGAGTGAGAACTTGAACTCAGTAACTCGTGTCTCCAAAGCCCAGGACCTTTCAATAGGCCCCAGTAGAAGGGACAGGTCTGCGTGTGGCTCTTCCTTCCAAATGGAGGAAAGAACCTTGGTCTAAGGTGATCTTGGAATTCAACCCTTACAAACCCACATTTCTGGGAGGGCGGGCCTTGGAACTGCAGGTTAGACCTTGGAATTCATTGGTGCCAGATCTCTGTTATATGGGACACACCATATGGAACCTAGAATTCATCACAGCCTTTGGCAGGCAGCCTGGCCTGCAAATAACCGCAGAAGGCTACATTTTGATCAGGAAGCCCACAGCTGTTTTTCAAAGTCATCGCCGGAATTTTTAATTTAATTTTATCTTTAGTAAACCTTGGTACCCCTGGTTTCTCTGCCAGTCTTCTAATTTCCTGGGTGTTCTGGACGATCACAGTGGGTACCTAGCTTGTGGGCAGAGAGAAATTGGGATGTTTGAAGTGGTTCCCACACCTTGTTGGGCTAAGCAAGGCTTGGGGCCTCAGGGAAGAAAAAAAAAAAAAATCCCAAGTCAAGTTAAGCACATAAACAGCTGTGGCCTCGTCTCAAGGTTGCAGCCGCAAAAGGGAAGGAGTACAAAGGACCTCTGAGTGCTCCCCCAAATGGGCAATGGCCTGTTTTCCTAAAGTGAGGCATCTGGAAGGCCAGGCAGACACCCTCAGGATAGACAGGCCAGCCGCTTGGGCCAGTTTGCCAGGCACAGGCCTCTTAGACCTTTCAATTTTCAATTTTCCAAGTGATTCACCAGATCCCTGTTACATGGGGGCTGGACTCTTGAAAGCAAAGCCACATCTGAATTCTCCAAAGTGAAGCCACGTTTTAGGATTTGGCTGCAAGGGGCTTGGAATCCAGCCACCCTGGGACTGGAGAGGAGAGCAGTTCCACTTTTGAGGTTTGAGGGGTCCTAGAATTCAGAAGCTGGGCCCAGCCTGGGAGAGAAACTGACTTCAGTAGAATTTAATCCCCCACTTCCACCCAGACCCAGGCTGATAGAACAACCTGGCTCAGGGCACGTTCTCACTGGTATGAACTGTGTTGTGAGCCGTTAAGCTGTCAGGCTTTTGCTTACTGGGGGCAAAGACAAGGAATGAAATCGTGCCATTCACAGAGCCGTGGATGGACCTGGAGACCCTCGTACAGAGTGAAGTTAGGTCAGAAAGAGCAAACCAAATAGCGTAGAAGCACATGTATGTGGAATCTAGAAAAATGGTCCAGATGAACCTATGTGCCAGGCAGAAATGCAGACACAGATGTAGAGAGAAAGAGTGAGGATACTGAGGGTGGGAGAAGCGGGGTCGGGATGAACTGGGAGACTGAGACTGACACACGCTCCACTGCTAGGCGTAAAACAGACAAATAATGAGGACATACTGCATAGCCCAGGGAACGCGGCTCAGAGCTGCATGGTGACCTTAGTGGGAAGGAGATCCAAAAAAGTGTACGAATGGCTGATTCACTTTGCTGTACGGCAGAAACCAACACAACATTGTAAAGCAACTATATATCAATTAAAAAACCACACGATGGACTTGGCGTGTATATGCTTCTTCTTTTTCTTCCCCCACCTAGAATGGCAGTTCTTCTGTGGTGTCTCTACCGCACTGGATGGGACAGGGAAGGGGAAGAGAAAAAAGAAGCCGCACGTAAAATTCAGGGTTTTGTTATTTTCTTTTGCCTACACAATACCACACAGATGGTGTGGTTGACTTATTTTTAACTGTGTTTGTGTGAATGAACCAAAGTGGTCAGTTGCTTGGGTAATAATGAGATCAGAAGCAAGCTGATCAAAGGCACCAAAAGCAACCGCTAATTTGATCAAGGGAAAAAAAAAATCACCCCACAATAGCCAGACAAAGACATGTCAGTTTGGTCTGTGTAGAAATGTGGCCTGCCTTGAAGTTCAGTGATGGTACAGAGAAGTATCCAAGTGAATTGTACTTCTGACCATCTAAATAGCTGAGCCCTGATCATTCACTCTGGCAGTTTAGCTTGTCCAATCCAGTTCTCAAGAAAGCTTGCAGAAAATGGCATGGGTGTGTCTGCAGGCAAGGAGGAACCTTGGGAGGAGGGGATTGCTGGTAGTATAATGCAATTATGACTGGTGACATTAACTATCAATCAAGTAGGGCAAGCAGGAATCCAGTGACTTGTTAGTCAATTGATTACACAGTGGCCAGTCCAATCAGTTGTACGATTTTTCCTTCCGTTTCTTCTTTTATTGTATTATGTACTAATTTAAAAATTATTTTAGATTGATGTATAGTTGATCAACAGCGTCTTTTTTTTTTTTCCCCCTGGTGCACAGCAAAGTGATTCTGGTATAACAACTTACCTTTTTCAAACCCTCATTTCTTTGGAGTTGGGAAATCAACTGCCTCTCTCCCTTCATATTTCTGTTGGGGTATGGGTTGAATATGGGTTAAATATGTTATGTGTTCATCTGTCCCATTTTTCTAGATTCCACACATGTGCATTGATATGTGATAGCTTTCTCTTTTTGACTTCAGCCTCTATGGCAACTCCAGAGGATGGGTGTGTGGATACGATGGAGGGACGGTGGTGGAAAGGGAGGGTGGGGCGAATTGGAAGGTTAGGGTTGACACACATACACTGCCACGTGTAAAACAGCTAGTGGGAAGCTGCCGTACGGCACAGGGAGCCCAGCTCTGTAGTCTGTGACGACCTAGAGGGCTGGGATGTGGGGAGGGAGGCTTTAGAGGGAGGGGGCATATGGATGCATATCGCTGATGGTGGTGCAGTGGGAAAGAATCTGCCTGCCAAGGAAGGGGAAGTGGGTGTGATCCCTGGGTTGAGAAGATCCCATGGAGAAGGGAATGGCAACCCACTCCAGTATTCTTGCCTGGATAATTCCATGGACAGAGGAGCCTGGTGGGCTACAGTCTGCGGGGTCACACAGAGCCGGACATGGCTGAGCACACACCACACACGTAGCTGATTCACTTCCTTACCCAGCAGAAGACTTCCCTGGTGGCTCAGATGGTAAAGCGTCTGTCTACAATGCAGGAGACACGGGTTCGATCCCTGGGTTGGGAAGATCCCCTGGAGAAGGAAATGGCAATCCACTCCAGGACTATTGCCTGGAAAATCCCATGGACAGAAGAGCCTAGTAGGCTACAGTCCATGGGGTCGCAAAGAGTCAGACACGACTGAGCGACTTCACTTCACTTCACTTCACCCAGCAGAAACTAACACAACTTTGTAAAGCAATTACATCTCAATTAAAAAATACATTACGGGGATGAATTATATCCTCCCTTCCCCCAAATAAAGGACACCAAGAACTCCTAACCTCCAGTGTCATGGTGTTTGGAGACGGGGCCTTGAAAGGTAGTTAGGTTCAAAGGCGTCCATGAGGGTGGAGTCTCCATGATAGGATTAGTTTCCTTATAAGAAGAGGAAGAGGTTGGAGCCCTCTCTCTGTCTCTCTCTGCCATGGTAGGACATAAGCAGAAGGTGGCTGTGGACAAACCAGAAAGGAAATTCTCATCAGAACCCTACCAAGTTACCACCAGGATCCCAGCCCTCCGGCCTCCAGAACAACAGTAAGACATACTTTTCTGTTGTTTAAGGTCCTCATCGATGATGTTTTGTTATGGCAGCCTTAGCAGACTAGGACAGTCCTCTCTAAGATCCCTTCCAGGATGGAGATTATATGACTATTGATCTTGCCCGTATGTGGCTAAAAGATGTAATTTATCCTGGGATGGAAACCTCTATCTAAAGGGTCAAATTATTATTTTGGTCCGTGATGTATTACACTTCCCTCGTCCATTTCTCGTCTTGGCCCTGTCAGCGAATTCAGTGCTGATGAGTTAATGTATATGAAAGTGCTTTGTAAATGGCAAGGCCCCAGTAAAAGGACTTATTTTTATGGTATTGAAGTTGAGAGCATTACAGCTGGGCTAAAGGCAGAGTGCATCTGACATGAGTGGGCAGCAAGGCCGTGGGTGTATGATATTTGTGAAAATGCACGAGTGTAGTACATGTGTGTTTCAGTTTCTGCCTAAGTGGAAATTTAAGAAACGATGGAGCAATATGTTTCTAAACATGTGATCTTGAGAAGCTGCTCAAAGCTGCCCCCAGACTCTAACGTTTGACGTCTGTGCGGTCTTGGATGACTCACTTCTGTGACTTGATTTCTCCTTCTGAAAAATGGGTACAATAATTTTCACTTCCTAGGGCTGATAAGAAGATTAAATGAGGTAAGGCTCATGAAACACAGAGCTATATATACCAGCAACGTACGTGCCTATCTATCTTACGTGTGTCTTGTGTGCATGCGCAAAGGCCAGGTGCCATCTTTCCTTCTATGTCTTGCAGACTGTTTTGCTCCCTGTGGTTTGGCTTGCATTCCCCCAGTAAACTACCAGGAACAAGAAACAGAAGGTGGTGTTTTGGGAGCGTAGCCCCGGAAAACCTGGGCTTTGGAAGATGCTGGAGGAATTACCTTTTGACCTTGCAATGCCTCCAGGCTTCTCCTCAACATTTTGTAATCAGACATTTGAAACAGCTCCTTGGAGCTTTAAAGCATGACTCATCATCACTGCCTCGTTTGCACATTTCAGTCAATGACCCAAAAGTATGGTCTCACTCTGAGAAGGATTAAACCTTCCACTGTTTGGGAGGTGGGGGAAGGATGTGAAGGAAGAAATACTTGTATTTCAGGCCACTCCAACCTCTCCATCTTGGGCTCTGTCCTTGGCACGCTATTGGGAAATTTGCTAGAGAGGGGAAACATTTGAGTCCATTATTTTAAAAGCAGCAGAAAATAGACTCTAGGAAAAAAAAAAAAAAATTGTGCTTTGGCCACAGGAACTTAATGGGCCATTTTGATCTCTGCCTCCTGCCTGGCTGAGGGTGTCAGGAGCCATGCTCTCAGCTTGCAAAAAAATGTCATAATGAAGTGTTCGAGTAATGGAGAGTTAATGGAACTGGGAGCCAGGGTCATAACAAAAGGGCCTTAAAAGAGGGGTGGGGTATAATTTATTAACAGCAATATATGGAGCAGGGAGCCTGCAACATTTATGAGGAAAGAAAATGGGACCTTCCACAAGATCCAAGGTTTCCACTCTCCATAGGCTCCGGCGAAACCCATTGGTCAGATGCAGGCTCCGCCCCTTTCTCCGCAAACCCTTCTGCGCTTCTTCCTAAGGAAGAGTGTGGCATCTCTGCTAACTGAGTTCTGTGGATCAAGGGTGACTGCTCTGATTCTCCCAGGGATGGAGAAGAAGTGAAGTGAAGTGAAGTGAAGTCGCTCAGTCGTGTCCGACTCTTTGCGACCCCGTGGACTGTAGCCTACTAGGCTCTTCTGTCCATGGGATTTTCCAGGCAATAGTCCTGGAGTGGATTGCCATTTCCTTCTCCAGGGGATCTTCCCAACCCAGGGATCGAACCCGTGTCTCCTGCATTGTAGACAGACGCTTTACCATCTGAGCCACCNAAAGTAAAGTAAAGTAATTAGCCTCCAATTAAAATAAATGAATAAATTTATATTTTCCAAAAAATGCAGTTGAGGGCTGAGTTATTGTCTTCTGGTTCTCCTGGGGAAGGACCTGCTTCCAAACTCAACCAGGTTGTTGGCAGGATGTATTTCATTTTGCTTGTAGAGCTTATGCATCTTCAAAGTCAGCAAGACTCTAGGATGGTTCTCCTAGTAACACAGAGGTTTCCATGATGTAAGACAATTGCAGGATGATATCCCATCCCCTTTGTCATATTCTACTTATTATAAGGAAGTCACAGTCCCACTTACACTCATGATGAGGAGGTTCTACAAGGGCATGACTATAAGGAAGTGGGATTATGAGGGCCCTGTTCAAGTCCACCACAGTGATGCTCTGTCCTCCTTGCATCCTACCCAGCAGTTGATGGTACCCATTAGTCTCACTACCAGTGATGTTAACTTGGATCACTTGATTGTGTGTGTCCACTAGGCTTAACCAGTTACTCTTTCCCCCTTCGTGAAGAGTAAGCATTTTGTACAGAGATACTTTAATACAATGTCAATATTAAATTTTCATGAAACTTTCAATGAACTAATCAGTTCAGTTCAGTTCAGTCGCTCAGTCGTGTCTGACTCTTTGCGACCCCATGAATCGCAGCACGCCCGCTTGCGAGAGCTGGGCCGGCGCACTAAGCACTGGCGAGAGGAGCTACCCCATGTCCGAGGTCAGGGGCAGCAACCTAGAGTGCCAGGCTGCGACGGCGCAGGAACTGCCGAGAGGAGCTACCCTGTGTCTGAGGTCAGTGGCGGCCGGGAGGAGCTACCCCGTGTCCGAGGTCAGGGGCGGCCAGGAAGAGACACCCCACGTCCGAGGCCAGGGGCGGCCAGGTGAAGCCACCTCGCGCCCGAGGCCAGGGGTGGTGACCCGGAGGAGCCACCCTGAGCCCGAGGCCAGGGGCAGCAGCTGGGAGAAGCCACCCATGCCTGAGGCCACGGCCGGCGGCCGGGAGGAGCAACCCGAGGAGCAGGGGCTGCGCAGGCGCAGGAGGGCCTAGAGGAGCTGTCCCACGTTGACGGTCAGGAACTGCGGCGGTAAGGAGATACCCCTCGTCCAAGGTAAGGAGCAGCCGTGAAGAGACAACCCACGCCCAAGGTAAGAGAAACCCAAGTAAGATGGTAGGTGTTGCAAGAGGGCATCAGAGGGCAGACACACTGAAACCATACTCACAGAAAACTAGTCAATCTAATCACACTAGGACCAGGGCCTTGTCTAACTCAATGAAACCAAGCCATGCCTGCAGGGCAACCCAAGGCGGGCGGGTCATGGTGGAGAGGTCTGACAGAACGTGGTCCACTGGAGAAGGGAATGGCAAGCCACTTCAGTATTCTTGCCTTGAGAACCCCATGAACAGTATGAAAAGGCAAAATGATAGGATATCAAAAGAGAATCTCCCCAGGTCGTTAGGTGCCCAATATGCTACTGGAGATCAGTGGAGAAATAACTCCAGAAAAAATGAAGGGATGGAGCCAAAGCAAAAACAATACCCAGTTGTGCATGTGACTGGTGATAGAAGCAAGATCCGATGCTGTAAAGAACAATATTGCATAGGAACCTGGAATGTCAGGTCCATGAATCAAGGCAAATTGGAAGTGGTCAAACAAGAGATGGCAAGGGTGAACGTCGACATTCTAGGAATCAGCGAACTAAAATGGACTGGAATGGGTGAATGAACTAATACCTCCATAAATTTGTGAATTCTTATTTTATTAAATGAGTCATAATTCATTACTATGTTCAAACTGTTCCAGATTTGGCCTGGAAAAACCCTTTAAAACTGGCCCATGGAACTTCCCTCATGGTCCAGCGGCTAAGAATCTACCAATGTAGGGGACACGGGTTCCCTCCCTGTTCTGGGAAGATCCCACATGCCACAGAGCAGCCAGGCCCCTGTGCCACAGCTATTGAGCCTGTGCTCTAGAGCCCAGGAGCTGCAACTACTGAAGCCCACGTGTCCCAGAGCTCATGCTCCACAGCAAGAGAAGCCAGTGCAATGAGAAGCCTGTGTACCACAGCTAGAGAAGGCCTGTGCAGCAACTAAGACCCAGGACAGCCAAAAATATAAATAAATAAATAAAGTTAATATTGTTTTTGCTTCGGCTCCATCCCTTCATTCTTTCTGGAGTTATTTCTCCACTGAACTCCAGTAGCATATTGGGCACCTACTGACCCAGGGAGCTCCTCTTTCAGTATCCTATCATTTTGCCTTTTCATACTGTTCATGGGATTCTCAAGGCAAGAATGCTGAAGTGGTTTGCCATTCCCTTCTCCAGCGGACCACGTTCTGTCAGAACTCTCCACCATGACCCGCCCGTCTTGGTTGGCCCCACACAGCATGGCTTAGTTTCATTGAGTTAGACAAGGCTGTGGTCCCTGTGATTAGATTGGCTAGTTTTCTATAATTCATGGGGTTGAAAAGAGTCGGACACGACTGAGCGACTGAACTGAACTGAATAGTTAATATATAATTGAAAAGTGAAGGGCTTCTCTGATGACTCAGACAGTAAAGAATTTCAATCCCTGGGTCAAGAAGATCCCCTGCAAAAGGGAATGGCAATCTACTCCAGTGTTCTTGCCTGCAGAATTCCACGGACAGAGGAGTCCGGTGGGCTACAGTCCATAGAGTCTCAAAAAGTCAGACATGACTGAGCGACTAACACCTTCACTTTCACTTTTATTCTATTAATAAATGAAATTAAAAAGAAAAGAAAACTGGGCCCTGTGTCCCTTTGACAGGTGTCCATCATCCCGTAAGTAATCCCTTACTCTCTGGTTTCTATGGCTTGTAGTTTTTATTTTCTATATATACACAAATATATATTATGAAGCTTCAGTATCTTAATAACCTTTCTGGCTGGGGAGATATTACCCCTCCTGGGGCCAGACAGCTCTTAGAGATAGCAAAGGCCCAGCATGCCTTTGATGTGCAAACTAATCAGTCCAAGGCCAGATGTCCCTTATCTGGCTCTGGAGGGTCCGGGAGACATTATTCCCACATCTTCATCATCCCAGGGCCAGATGCCAGGCAGCTAGGGAATACCTTATAGCTTAGAGCCTGCTGATATTATTCAAGCTAGCCAATTCCTTACCCTGCTGCCTTGCCTTGCCCTTGAATTTCCACCAGTGGTGGCCTAGGCCCCTCCCTTCACTCCTACTGCTTTTGGCTCCTGACCACCCTGGTGTCGCTTCCATGTGGCACTGTATGGCATTCTGTTTTGAGGACTGTGAGTATAATATATTTTGTTTTCCCAAGCTTCTCTTGTGCCTCCTCTTGTGGCCACACCTGACTGATCATTACATAAAAGAACACAGAACACAGAGCACAAGATAGTCCAGAATCATCTCATATTTTGCTGCTTCAGCCCTGGAATCAGCCATTTCTCCAAAGGGTCTTGGTTCCCTTGATCAGAGAATGGTATTTAGAAACCAATAGGGGTCTTCCCTGATGGCTCAACTGGTAAAGAATCTGCCTGCAATGCAGGAGACCTGGGTTCAATTCATGGGTCAAGAAGGTCCCCTGGAGAAGGAAATAGGAACCCACTCCAGTATTCTTGCCTGGGAAATCCTGTGGACAGAGCAGCCTGATGGGCTATACTCCATAGTGTCGCAAAAAGTGGGAAACAACTGACTAACACTCGTGCCACCAGGTGGAGGTGCTATGTAACGTACATCTGGGCTCTAGGTGAATTTTACTTAAAATGGCATCAACATTTGTGGCAATACCTTTTCTCATCTGAGCAAGCAACCTGGGTTGGAGGAATTATAATGGTTAAAAGAGTGGGCTCTGGATCCAGACTGCCTGAACCCAAATTCTGCCACTGTGACAAACTGCGATACCTTGGGAGAGTCTCTTACAACTGATCACCTGTGTGATGGTGTTTATAGCAGTGCCTACTTTGAAAGGTTGTTATGAGAATTCATTGAGATGTACATGTAAAGCTCTCAGGCTCATGCATGCCACTGCTTTACTCGGTAAATATTTATTGAATGAAGAATCCTCATGTTGCTCAGAAACTCCGAAGGAAGAATGAAAATGAGGGGGGGAAACTCTTATCTACATTCTTTTAGAGCGAGATATCTTGGAATGTGAAGTCAAGTGGGCCATAGGAAGCATCACTACAAACAAAGCTAGTGGAGGTGATGGAATTCCAGTTGAGCTATTTCAAATCTTAAAAGATGATGCTGTGAAAGTGCTGCACTCAATACGCCAGCAAATTTGGAAAATTCAGCAGTGACCACAGGAGTGGAAAAGGTCAGTTTTCATTCCAATCCCAAAGAAAGGCAAAGCCAAAGATTGCTCAAACTACCACACAATTGTACTCATCTCACACGCTAGTAAAGTAATGCTCAAAATTCTCCAAACCAGGCTTTAACAATACGTGAACTTGTTGGGTGTTCAAGCTGAATGTAGAAAAGGCAGAGGAACCAGAGATCAAATTGCCAACATCCGCTAGATCATCAGAAAAGCAAGAGAGTTCTAGAAAAACATCTTTTTCTGCTTTATTGACTATGCCAAAGCCTTTGACTGTGTGGATCACAATAAACTGTGGAAAATTTTGAAAGACATGGGAATACCAGACCACCTGACCTGCCTCTCGAGAAACCTGTATGCAGGTCAGGAAGCAACAGTTAGAACTGGACATGGAACAACAGACTGGTTCCAAATAGGAAAAGGAGTACGTCAAGGCTGTATATTGTCTCCCTGCTTATTTAACTTATATGCAGAGTACATCATGAGAAACGCTGGACTGGAAGAAACACAAGCTGGAATCAAGATTGCCGGGAGAAATATCAATAACCTCAGATATGCTGATGACACCACCCTCATGGCAGAAAGTGAAGAACTAAAGAGCCTCTTGTTGAAAGTGAAAGAGGAGAGTGAAAATGTTGGCTTAAAGTTCAACATTCAGAAAACGAAGATCATGGCATCCAGTTCCATCATTTCATGGCAAATAGATGAGGAAACAGTGGAAACAGTGGCAGACTTTATTTTCTTGGACTCCAAAATCACTGCAGATGGCGACTGTAGCCATGAAATTAAAAGAAACTTGCTCCTTGGAAGAAAAGCTATGACCAACATAGACAGCATATTAAAAAGCAGAGACATTACTTTACCAACAAAGGTCCATCTGGTCAA
>SJYX01005003.1:165874-245652 GCA_006410675.1 Oreotragus oreotragus
GTCTAGTCAAGGCTATGGTTTTTCCAGTAGTCATGTACGGATGAGAAATTTAGACTATAAAGAAAGCTGAGTGCCAAAGAATTAATGTTTTTTGAACTGTGATGTTGGAGAAGACTCTTGAGAGTCCCTTGGAGTGCAAGGAGATTCAACCAGTCCATCCTAAAGGAAATCAGTCCTGGGTGTTCATTGGAGGGACTGATGTTGAAGCTGAAACTCCAGTCCTTTGGCCACCTGATGTGAAGAGCTGACTCATTTGAAAAGACCCTGATGCTGGGAAAGATTGAAGGTGGGAGGGGAAAGGGACGACAGAGGATGAGATGGTTGGATGGCATCACCGACTCAATGGACATGAATTTGGGTAAACTCCGGGAGTTGGTGATGGACAGGGAGGCCTGGCGCGCTGTAGTCCATAGGGTCGCAAAGAGTTGGACATGACTGAGTGACTGAACTGAACATCCTTTTTAGAAAATAAATAAAAAGTGAATTTGTCAAGGATCTCCGTCCTCTTATGTAAATCTTTTTCTTTAAGAATTCCCCACCATAAATTTTATTTATTTATTTATACTCATTTTAGCTGTGCTGGGTCCTGCTTGCTGAGCGTGGGCGTTCTCTAGTTGCGGTGAGTGTGGACTACTCTTCACCGGAGTTCATGGGCTTCTTATTGCAGTTTCTACTCCTGGTGCAGAGCACAGGTTCTAGTGCACAGGCTTCAGTTAGTTGTAGCACTTGGGCTCATCTGTTGTGGGGAACGAGCTTAGCCGCTACTCTGCATGTGAAATCTTCCCAGACCAGAAACTGAACCTGTGTCCTCTCCATTGTCGTGAGAATTCTTATCCACTTCATCACTGGGAAAGTCCCCCACTATAACATTTTTTTTTCTGGCTTTATGCACTTTTAATACTATTTTTTCCTATACTCTGTGTTTATTAAACAAGATTTAAATTTTTTATAAAGCTGCTTTTCATAACTTTTTGCTTTCCCTTCATATTTATCATGTTTTAAATTTATTCTCTAAAGAGGAATTCTCTGAATCTGTATCTTCCAATTTGATCCAGAGCCTTTTGAGGCCACTATGGCCACAAATAGCCCTGCTGCTGTCTGTGTCTGGGGGTCAGTGGGGTCCTCTTTCCATTCCAGCGCTGGGGGGTGGTGTGTCAAAGGCCACTTCAGATCCACAGCAATCTTTGTGTAAGAGTGTTCCCAGAGACAAGTTATCATGGTCAGTGTCTCTACATGTCCTATAGCCCCTGCCTTCAGCTCCCCAAACTTCTGCCCATTGTTGTGTGGGAGAGGGGGGCAAGGGTACAGGTGTCCATTGTTATGGTTGGCACAGATGGTTTTGAGGCTCCTCTCTTCACTGACAGTTGCCAGACCCAATGCTGAGAAACATCACAACCTTCAGATTGGTTTTACTACATTGTAAGAAGCTAGAAGTGTGTGTGTTAGTCACTCAGTCACATCTGACTCTTTGCTACCCCACGGACGGTAAGCCCATCAGGCTCCTCTGTCCATGGGATTCTCCAAGTAAGAATACTGGAGTGGGTTGCCATTCCCTTCTCCAGGAAATCTTCCTGACACAAGATCAAACCCCGGTCTTCCGATTACAGGTGGATTGTTTACTGCTAGAAGAAGCTAGAAGACCACCTATGAAATGTCATATATATAATTCAAAGAAAAAATACTTTCCACTTATTTGTGTTCATGTTCTTCCTCCTTTGTTTAAAAAAAAAGTCAGAAAGGAACTCACACAAACCTCATGCCAAACCTGTGCCTGAGGCTCTGATTCTTAAAGACATCTAGTCATCACAGAAGACATCAAACCATTGAGAAGACAGTCAGGGAATTGGAGGAGGAGGCAGTCAAGAAAGATAAGGTCCTGTAATGATGCACCCCTGTGTTCTCACGATGGGGAGGAGAGCAGCAAGAACCACATCTGCAAAGGCAGGTGCAAGGAGAGCATGAATTCCACATGCTGAGCCAGCTTTTAATAACATCTTCTTGACAACTGGCATCTCTAGCCCAAATTCCTGATTTAATTACTCGGAGAGACAGCTATCCTGAAGGCTCTCACAAAGGAGCTTATTTGGTTTTTATTAGACAAGGAACAAATGCATTAAAAATACTCTAGATGAGGGGGACTTCCCTGGTGATCCAATGGTTAAGACTTCACTTTCCAGTGCTGGACTTTACAGGTTCAATCCTTTGTCAGGAAGTGAAAATCCCACATGCTTCATGCCCAAAAAACAAAACATAAACAACAGAAGCAATATCATGACAAATTTAATAAATACATTAAAAATGGTCCATATCAAAAAAATTTTTTTAATCTTAAAAAAGAGAAATATTCTGGATGATTTTTTCTTTCAATTTGGTATTTCAGTCCCTTTGGAATTCTTACTCAAGTTCTCCTCACCGTTTAAATCTGAAAAAGTAATTTCTGAATCACTGTGAAGGCCTTGTTGAAAAACCATGACTATGAAGAATCTTTGAGTCATTTGAAATAGGTCAGGCTAACGGTTTAACTTGAAAACAGAATGAATTTCCCAGCAGGGTACGTGACTGTGGTTTTGTAACGTAAGACAATGAAGGGAGTTGTTACTAGGTGATTCAGCTAATTTAGAATCTCAGCTCCCTTTCTGGGGAGGAAATCTGAGGCGTGGTGTTTGTACTAGATGCTGGGGTCGTGCTAACTCAGACTTCAGTTCTCCTGCGTTGGGCCAGATGGAGGCTATGAACAGGGAGTTAGAAAGGAAGGTCAGCATCCACTTTGGCCAGAACTGAGCCTTGGATCCAATGAAGTCTGTCAGGTTTCTTTGAGCGTGTCTGTCTCTCTCTCATACACACACACACACACACACACACACACACACACACACACACCAAGTCTTAACTGATCCCCCTTCTGTATTGCTGTTCTGGGTAAAATTCCCTAGGGCAAAAGCAACAGCAATCCAGGTTTTCAGCTCACTGAGTATCAGTGGGAATTGTGCCATGCTGGCATTTGACTGACAGCCTCAAAACCAGTTTGACTGAGAGTGAAGGCTGTGAGGGCTAGGTGGAGAATTAACTCACCAACTTGGAAAGGTTACTTGCAGACAGTTGACGTTGCCTCTTATTTATGCTTCCATTTGTCTCAGAGAGTGCTGAAGTCACAGAAATGGCTAAAAACTGAACACAGAAGTGTTTTTAATTCAGAGTTCAACCACAGGCACATACAAGCTCTGCTGTCACCAGGGACCACTGGAAAGTGATGCCTAAAAATCAGCTCAGAGCCAACCTCCTTTGGTTTCTATTGTGTGGTCTTCTATTGCTACCTGACAGAAGCCCCACTGGGCTGAATTTTAAATGACAGGAAAGGAGGGGAGAGAGTTCCACCCCAACCTTGCTGGAAAAATGAAAGGCAAATATATATATATTTATATAAGCTCAAAGGGCCAGTGGGGAAATCCTTTACACGTTAGGACAGGGTTAAGAAAATGAAAACAGGTTTTATTACTTCTCTCCTATACGGACTCTAGAAAAATAAATAGACTACTCTTATTTTTAACTACTGTTAATGTTGTTAAGTAGCTAAGTTGTGTCAAACTCTGTGACCCCAAGAACTGCAGCATGCCAGGCTTTTGGGTCATTCACTATCTCCTGGAGTTTGCTGAAATTCATGTCCATTGAGTAGATGATGCTATCTAAATGTCTCATCCTCTGCTACCCTCTTCTCCTTCTGCCTTAAATCTTTCCCAGCATAAGGGTCTTTTCCAGTGAGTAAGTCAGCTCTTTGACATCAAGTGGCCAAAGTATTAGAGCTTCAGCTTCAGCATCCATCCTTCCAGTGAATATTCAGGGTTGATTTCCTTTNTTTGAACTGTGGTGTTGGAGAAGACTCTTGAGAGTCCCTTGGACTGCAAGGAGATCCAACCAGTCCATTCTGAAGGAGATCAACCCTGGGATTTCTTTGGAAGGAATGATGCTAAAGCTGAAACTCCAGTACTTTGTCCACCTCATGCAAAGAGTTGACTCATTGGAAAAGACTCTGATGCTGGGAGGGATTGGGGGCAAGAGGAGAAGGGGACGACCGAGGATGAGATGGCTGGATGGCATCAGGGACTCGATGGACGTGAGTGTGAGTGAACTCCGGGAGATGGTGATGGATAGGGAGGCCTGGTGTGCTGTGATTCATGGGATTGCAAAGAGTCGGACACGACTGAGCGACTGAACTGAACTGATATTGGTCTTATTTTGAAGCGGATCTTGAGATGAGCAAGTTTATTTAGGAAATGATTCTGGGGAACTGTGGTTAGGTAGTGGGAAAATGAGGGACGAGAAGGAAGATGATAAAGATGTGCTTTTTTTTACACCTTTTTATTTTATATTGCAATATAGCCAATGAACAATGTTGTAACAGCTTCAGGTGGACAGCAAAGGGACTCAGACATATAAATACATGCAGCCACTGATTAAAAGTGTTTATTATTAAGCTAGTTGTAAAGTGGGCAGGTGGAGCTTAACTAAATTGAGCCACACTCTGGATGATATTATACAACATACTTTCAAACTGAGGGGCAAGGGGGCTGGGGGAAATTATTCAATCATTGCAGTCCTTAGTTGAGAGCTGCTGTTGGAGTTTTAACTCCCTGGCATTCTTGGCTTTTTCTGCATGATGCCAAGTGTGCTCCTGTGGCCAGGGGCTGGGGGAGGGACCTTTGGGCAGAGTGTTGCAGGCTGTTTTCTGTAAAGAATTGTCAACATGTAAAGGTAACTGCCAAGGAGATGTAGATGCACCAGCCACAGCATCAGTCAAGGAGGGGTAAATACTAACTGACTTTGTTGATTGAAAAATTCAAGCTTGCACTAGTTTCAGGCATAGTTAGATCCAGGGGCTAAAGAGCATCATTTGGACTTGGTCTGTAACATTTCATCACTGGTTTTTGTTTTCTCAACATTAGCTCCATTCTTAGGTGAGATTTCCCATGTCATGGTATGATGCCTCCAGTAGCTATATGCTTTTTTAAGATATATAATTTAGCCACCTCAGTGGAAAAACAAAAAAATTTTTTCCTCTCAGACAATTTCAGAAACAGCTCTAGAATGTGTGCATATTGGCTCAGCTTGGTTAGTTAGTTATAAAGTATTTTAACAATTAATTTAATCTACCTGGAACCCCACCCCTCCACCCCAGCAGAGTCTTCACTTGCACAAAGATGCTGCAATACTGTCTTTAACTAGAATCATTTGGGTGTAAGTGACCCCATTCCACCACATCAAGGAATCCTTTTTATTTTCATGGCATGTTTGTGCAAGCATGATTTCAAGCATTAGCCTTCTTCTATGTTCCTCTAGAATAACTCTTCCTCTTCTTTGCTGAGTGTCTCCTTCTGAGTAGATGGCCTTCCAAATTGACTTTGTGGGGACTTCCCTGGTGGTCCAATGGCTAAGACGCCTCACTGCCAATGCAGGGGGCACCGAGTTCGATCCCTGGTCGGGAAACTAGATCTCACATGCTGCAACCAAGTCCACATGCTCCAACTAAGACCTGGTGCCGTCAAATTAAAACAAACAAATTGACCTTGTGAAGCTATTACATCAGGATGGTGGGATAACAAGTGACAGAAGATCTAACTAAAACTGTGTTTGTGTGTGTATACCCATACATATGTTACTGACTCTCTACAGAGCACGGGAGAGCATTGTGGGATTGTGCTCATTTAATCAATGATTATCATTATCCGTTTCTGGGAAGGAAAAAACTGCACATTTCTTCCCATCTTTTCCTGTTTTTGGCACCTCTCTACCCCCTCCAGTATTCTTGCCTGAAAAATCCCATGGACAGAGGAGCCTGGTGGGTTATAGTCCATGGGGCTGCAAAGAATTGGACATGACTGAAGTTACTTAGCATGCACTCCTTGTATGAGCTTCCTTGGTGGCTCAGTGGTAAAGAATCCACCTGCCAATGCAGGAGATGCAGGTTTGATCCCCTGGAGAAGGAAATGGCAACCCAATCCAGTATTCTTGCCTGAAAAACCCCATGGACAGAGGAGCCTGGTGGGCTACAATGTATGGGGTCACAAAGAGTAGGACATGNGTGGTAAAGAATCCACCTGCCAATGCAGGAGATGCAGGTTTGATCCCCTGGAGAAGGAAATGGCAACCCAATCCAGTATTCTTGCCTGAAAAACCCCATGGACAGAGGAGCCTGGTGGGCTACAATGTATGGGGTCACAAAGAGTAGGACATGACTTAGGGGTTAAACAACAATATTTACATGTATATGTACATAAATATGTCCATATGTATGTTTGTATATTTATATTTACATATATATACAGTTCTATGTTCGTATAACTAAAACAGGAGCTAGTTGTGGTTTCTGTCTTGGCTGGATTCCCGGTCTTACGTAGACTCATCCGTCATGCACTTTGCCTTCCTTCGGCTCTCTCTGTTCTCAGACGTCATCTCACCCCATGAACACAAGATCCTCCGGTAGCTCCAGTCCCACCTCTCTCACTCTCATTCAAAGAGAAGAGTTTGCTTTGACAAAGGCTCAAGCAGAAGTGCCAGAATGCCATCTCACCTGCTCTGGTTGCTCTGACTCAAGTCCCACGACCCTTCCTGAAGCAATCACCGGCCTTGGAAGAACCCGAGTGTCTGACTGGCCAGTCTTGGATCGCATATTCTCTCTTGATTTAAACACTGACTTAATCAGAATCACACAGACTGAAAGTAGGGGAGAGCCACTTCTGGAAAGAGGAGGATTAATGTCATTCATGTGTCTCTTTTGCAGTGTGCATTTATTTTCTCTCTTGTGCTACACACGTTCATGACTAAAGCAGCATCTAGCACCCATTCACATCACTGGACTTGTTATCACTGCCCAGGTGTCCTCTGATACATTACTTAACATGTTGCATCATAGGGTTTCCCCAGCTTTCCCACTGTGGGTACATGTTTTCTTATTCTCTTATTCTTGTTGATATCCTTGGCATCCAGCACAGAGGCTGGCACTTATCAAGCATGCAAGAAATCTTTGAGAGGCAAAAAAGAAAAGAGAAACATAGCAAGAAATAACAGAACTCTGAATCTGAAGCCCCGAATTTCTTCCCAGGCTAGTAGTTTGGATCTGAATGTTGTCCTGGTGAGATGCAACATAGTAACCTAAGAGTCAGACAGGACTGAGTGATGTCACTTTCACTTTTCACTTTCATGCATTGGAAAGGGAAATGGCAACCCTCCAGTGTTCTTGCCTGGAGAATCCCAGGGATGGGGGAGCCTTGTGGGCTGCCGTCTATGGGGTCGCACAGAGTTGGACAGGACTGAAACGACTTAGCAGGCAGCAGCAGCAGCAACCTGTACTTTCAACTCATCAGGTCCCAAAGGGAATTCACCATCTTGTTTTCTGAACCGTGACCCATTTCCTACTTCACGCTATTGGACCTCAGGACATCCTGCCAGAGGTTTAATCTGGTGGATGTAGACTTTGTTTCAGAGGCCCACAAGCCCTCTAATATCATATAAAATTTTATTTCAGCTTTTTAGTGGAGTATCTTGTTTAAAAAATTATTTATTTATTTGGCTATGCCTAGTCTCATTTGCAGCATGCAGACTCTTCAATCTTCTTTGCAGTACATGGGTTTTTTTTTTTTTTTTCTTTTTTAGTTGCTGCATCCAGGATCCTTAGTTGTGGCATGGAGGATCCAGTTCCCTGACCAGGGATTGAATCCAGGCCCATTGAATAGAGGGAGCACAGAGTCTTAGCCACTGGACCAGCAGCAATGTTCCCATGTAAAATTTTAGGGATGTGTTTCCATGAATTGACTAGAGGTGTGCTCCCTCCAACCACGCACAGAAAGCAGGGGCCAGGAATTCATGTGTTTGGTATTGCTTGTGTTACTGAATATCCATGAAATGCAAAAGGGGACCGTGACCTAATGAGGTTTTAACCCTGCCTCATTACTAAACATCACTGTAAAAGCAGCCCCTTCTTGGCCAGGACTATTTCAAGGAGATTTAGGAAGTGTTTGAGACTCCAGAAGAATGGCTGGAAATGAGGGACCCTTCAGATGGAGCTCTCTGAAAGCTCAGAGCAGGATATGTGGGCCACAATCTGGCCCCCACCCCCAACCCCGGAGGCACCAGATAAGTTCACTTGTGGCTGTCCCTTATAGCCCTGCTAAGACTTACCCAGTGCTGGAAAAGACAAGGACTCAGAGTCTATGGATCTGGGTTTACATCTCAACTCTGCTACCAGGACATGTGAGACTAATGACCTGCCCATTCTGAGCTTCAGTCTCCACGTCTATAAAATCATTATTGTACATATCTCCGAGGGCTGTGAAACTATAATAAGATAACATTCATAGGCAAAGCTCTTGCTTCACGGTGGACACTTGCTATTACTACTCTGATCTGTGTTGGATTTCATATTGTGATGTTTGGTAATGTTGGAAGACAACTTGAGTGGAGGAAACCAAGAATTGTTAGCCTGATCCAATGGGACCATTGGCTCCTTGGTGGCTCAGTGTTAAGGAACACGCCTGCCAAAGCAGGAGATGAAAGTTCGATCCTTGGGTTGGGAAGATCCCCTGGAGAAGGAAACAGCAACCCACTCCAGTATTCTTGCCTGGGAAATCCCAAGGACAGAGGAGCCCGTGGGCTACAGTTCATGGGGTCGCAAAAGAGTTAGAGATGACTTTGTGACTAATTAACAACAAAACAATTCAAATGAACATTATTTATGGCCTGCCCTCTGTTAAGCACTTTATATACCTTATCCCAGTATTTCGAGCAACAGCCCCCCGAGGTGGACCTTATTAGCCTCACGGCGGAAACAGAGGGTCAGAGGAGTTAAAAGCCTGGCCGATGTTCAACAGCTGCTGCAGAGTGACAAATCCAGGATTTGAGCCTTGTTCACATGACATCAGATGCCATGTTTGTCCCATGACACGAGCCCCAGACCCCCTGTTCTCTACACACCTTAGTTTTTAATCGGTCCTGGGGGTGGAAGGTCAGGGGTCCTGGCGCCCTAATCCAGCTCTTGCTCTGGTTTTCCCATGAGAGCTTTGATCACCTTGTGTGTCCGCCACGTCCCAGCTCCAGTCGCTGGGAGGTCATCGTCCCCACTACCTGGGGACTCCAGGGGCCAGGAGCTGTGTGGGCTTTGCCTGTAAAGCAGTTTGATGATGTGTTAAGTGTCACTGCTTAATGAGCTGCAGGACCAAACACTCAGGGTAGAGGCGAGGGAGGTCGACACAGCCCCCAGACACATGCTCCTGCCCAAATTCAGTCGTAAACGTCACAACCAAGGGCGGGTCTGGAGCCGCCCGCTCAGAGAACCCCGACTTCCGTTGCCCCATTGGCCTCTGACTAATCCACTCTCCACTCAACAGCTTGCCCCGACTTCCTCCTCAGTCCTCCAGCCGCCCCCACCCCCCTCAGCCCATCCTCAGGGCTGTCGCCATGGGAGGCCTCTTCTTACAACAGGGCAAAGCAATTAAGGCCAGACGGGGTGAATTAAACCAGAAAGAATGAGTTTCCTCCGGTGCCAGAGAAATATGTGGGGCCTTGCTTTGGAGGAGAAGCCAGGAGGAGAGATGGACTGTGATTGAGTGGTGAGGATGGAGGCTGATGGGATGGGACCAGGCCACAACAGGAAAGAGAGAAGGGGTGTGTCTCTGGTGCGTCCTCAGTCATGTCTGACTCTTTGTGACCCCCTGGACTACAGCCTGCCAGGCTCCTCTGGCCATGGAATTTTCCAGGCAAGAATACTGGAAGGGGCTGCCATTTCCTACTCCAGGGTGTCTCTGGATAGAAGGTTAAAGTGGAAAGACAAGTTGAAAGGAGAATGGCAGTCATTCATTCACTCACTCATTCATCCACCCACCCATTCACTCAGTCATTCATCCACCCATTCATTCAGTCATTCACTCGTTCATCCATCCATCTATCCAACACTCATCCATTCTTCCATTCACATATCAAACACTGACCTAGATGTTTTAAATCCAAGGACAAATTGGAGACCATAATGAATTGATTAGGAACCAGGGCTCTGGAATGAACAGATATGGTGGATTCCATCACTTGTTACTGGGGTAACCCTTGGCAAGAGACCCAAGCTCCCATGCCACAGTTTCGATAAAATGTGTTTATCCTGCCAGGGCTCTGGGGGAGAATTAAATAATATAATTGATGCAGAATGAACATTGCTTTGCCCTTAAGTAGATGTTCAAGAAAATTAATACATCATGTATATGGTCCTCTATGTGTGTCTGTTGAATGATTAATTAAGTTTGTGCTTATGTTTCTAGCTGTTTTATACACATTCATTTATATAGTGCTCAAAAATACATGAGGAAGTCTTTACTACCATCTTCCTTCTTTCTAAATAGAAACTGAGGCACCTAAAGGTTATATTATCTTCCAAAATCTCACAGGTATTAAGTAGCATTTGAGCCCAGGGAGCTTAACTCCAGAAACGGTGCATCTGAAGGTCAAATGACACTGCCTCCGAGTGATGGTGGAGGGAAAAAAAAATTATGTTATACCTTGTGTGTTTAAGCGGTGGGCATTGGATCAGAGGATCCTTGGAGATCTCTTTAAAGAATTCTATTCAATGGCTCCCCCTGCCCATGGCTGGGTATCACACACACACACAAAGACACAAACATACGCCTGTGTGTGTGCATGCTGTGGCCTCTGCTGACCTCCAGCTGCTCCTCTCCCCATGCCCTGCAGCAGTGGCTGTTTCCTGAGAAGGGGTGGCTGGAGTTGTTGTGTGGATGCCTAAAGCAAAGGCTGCTGACCCCTGTGACCCCAATTCCATCCCATGGTACCCTCCTCCTCCCCGCTTCCCCCTTTCCTTCCCTCCCTCCAGGGCCCGGTGCAAACATGGCATCCAATTTGTTACCTACACAGGAAGGTCAGGGCCCCGCTGGCCCCTGCACTTTTCTCAGCGTGGGTCACTTGACTGTGGCTCGCTTGGTTTTCTCTCTGTTCTTTGAAAGCATCAGTGGGAGTCAGGGAGGGAGCTGGGACCAGACAGTGACCTCTGACTAGAAGAAATTCATGGAAGAGGAGGCTTTTCTGGAGTCCTACCTAGGTGTCAAAGCTGTTCAGGCAGGGCTGTGTGGGAGGACTTTGATGGAGAACTTGGGGTTCACCATAGACTGCAGGACAAATGGATTGCACTGCCTATAAAGTAATTGAAGTTCACAGACAAGACGTATGTGATATTGTGTCTCTCTGTGGGTGTGCATGCATGGCGTGTGTGCCTACCCCTGTGTTTGCGTGTGCTCATGTGGGCGTTTTTCTGGCCAGAGAGTTCACAGATATCATTAGAATTTCAAAAGGATTTGAATCTCCCTAAGGGTCAAAGTCCACTGGCTTAATGTCACGGGGAGTTGAAAGGGAAAGTTCTATAGTGATTTGGGACAATGAGGGACCCAGGGAAAATCCCATGGACTCACAGAGTCCAAGCACCATATTAATTGATCCAGGGGCCCCAATCCTAATATCTACAGGAACCCACGGTGAATGTCAATTCATGATGAGTCCAACCAAGTGGAAGACAAGTCTTGGTGTCTGGGAGACAAACTGTAGGAAATCAGATAGTAAAGAATGATTGTCCCCAGTGAGGGGTCACAACCATCCCATCCATTGCTGACGTATTGGAGTGTTGCCCCAACTTTGCTGGGTCTTCCAACTCTTTTGAGCAAAATCAGAAACCCAGATTTCTATCTGAAATGTCCCAAGTGAAAACATGTAAAGATATGTTACAGTAGAATCTTGTGGAAGCCAAACACTGTGCAGGTCTGATCTGGCCTGTGAGCGTCTAGTTTTGCACACCCAGCATTTTGTCTCCAGACCATTTTCCTGGGAAAGAACTGCAAACCAGAAAGGAGAAGTCTGTTCTTTCAAGATCACATAAAATGAAGAATCAGGATTCAAAAGCCTAGTGGACCAGTGGCTAAGACTCCGAGCTTCCAATGCAGGGGACCCAGGTTAGACTCCCTGGTCAGGGAGCTAAGACCCCTACATGCTGCAATTAAGAGTTTGCACGCTGCCACAGAAAAGATGCCACGTGCCACAACTAAGACTTGGTGCAGCCAAATAAATACTAAAAAAAAAAAAGTCTCTTAAGTGGCAGCCCTTGTTTCTCTGGAACATGCTGATTTGTTGTTGTTTTTCAGTCGCTAAGTTGTGTCCAATTCTTTGTGACCCCGTGGACTGCAGCACGCCAGGCTCCCCTGTCCTTTGCTATCTCCTGGAGTTTGCTCAGATTCATGTGCATTGAGTCAGTGATGCTGTCTAACATGCTGCTTAAGAAATAACTTTTCTCTATTGTTCAGCTTCTCCAAGGAAGGCCAGCAGTTATTTAAGCCTAGATAATAGACATCAGCACTTCTTATTTACCCATCAGGGGATGTAGAGGAGGTCTCTTGCCTGGGTGCCTTCACTTCTCCCATTTAGAATAAAGCCCTTTTGCTTTACACCTTGATCCTGGGCTTGGCCATGTAATTTACTTTGGCGAATGAGACCTTAGCAGATGTGATACAAGCCAAGTTTTGAAAAGTGCTAACTAATTTCACCTTGCTTTGCTCACCCTTGGATCTCTGCCATCACTTAGCAAACTAACATGGTGCAGTGAAGAAAACCCAGGTTAGACTCCCTGGTCAGGGAGCTAAGACCCCTACATGCTGCAATTAAGAGTTTGCACGCTGCCACAGAAAAGATGCCACGTGCCACAACTAAGACTTGGTGCAGCCAAATAAATACTAAAAAAAAAAAAGTCTCTTAAGTGGCAGCCCTTGTTTCTCTGGAACATGCTGATTTGTTGTTGTTTTTCAGTCGCTAAGTTGTGTCCAATTCTTTGTGACCCCGTGGACTGCAGCACGCCAGGCTCCCCTGTCCTTTGCTATCTCCTGGAGTTTGCTCAGATTCATGTGCATTGAGTCAGTGATGCTGTCTAACATGCTGCTTAAGAAATAACTTTTCTCTATTGTTCAGCTTCTCCAAGGAAGGTCAGCAGTTATTTAAGCCTAGATAATAGATATCAGCACTTCTTATTTACCCATCAGGGGATGTAGAGGAGGTCTCTTGCCTGGGTGCCTTCACTTCTCCCATTTAGAATAAAGCCCTTTTGCTTTACACCTTGATCCTGGGCTTGGCCATGTAATTTACTTTGGCGAATGAGACCTTAGCAGATGTGATACAAGCCAAGTTTTGAAAAGTGCTAACTAATTTCACCTTGCTTTGCTCACCCTTGGATCTCTGCCATCACTTAGCAAACTAACATGGTGCAGTGAAGAAACATGTGAGAAACACAGGCAGGTGAACTGAGGCCATTCTAGAACAGCCAGTCCCCAGCCAACGGACTGTGTTCACAAAAGCAAGTTCAACCTAAAGCACTCAAACTCCGCTCACAGCAGCAAGACCATCCAGCCTTCTCATGGAAACAGGAGAAATGAATACATGAAACCACAGTAAATTCATAACCCTCATCCTACGACACTCAGGTCACTTTTTATTTTGTCTCTTGAGTTGTTGGACTGCCCTGCAGATATGGGGATGCACTGGCAAATGGGCAGTTGTTGTTTAGTTACTAAGTCATGTCTGACTCTTCGTAACCCACCAGGCTCCCCTGTCCATGGGATTACCTAGGAAAGCATACTGGAGTGGGTTCCCATCTCCTCCAGGGGATCTTCCTAACCTAGGGATTAAACCTACATTCCCTCCATTGGCAGGCATATTCTTTACCACTAAGTCACCTGGGAAGCCCCATAACTGAATTACATGCAGGGTAAATCTTGCTGAAAAGATGGCCCATAATATTTCTGTAAATAGATCATATTTAATAATCCCAAGTGTAGAAGGCAGCATGGGGTAGCAGCAGTAGCAGCATGCTGCAATCACAAATCTCCAAATCTCAGTGGCTTAATGTAACAAGAGCTTATTTCTCTCTTACGCTTCATGTACAATGATGCATGTTGGCCTGGGGGTGAGGGTAGGCATTCTACTCCTTGAAACCTCTCAGAGATCCAGACTAATAGAGAGTTTACCTTGACATGCGCTTCCATGGCCACGACAGCAGTGGGAAATGAGCACGGAGACTCACTTATCACAGCTCTCAGAGCTTCAAAGTGACACAGACTGAGTGACAAAGTGACACGTATCCCTCTGCTCACATTTCATTGGCTGAAGCAAGTCATGTGACCGTGCCTAACTTCAAAAGAGGCAGAGATGTACAGTTCTTCCAAGTACCTAGAAAGTAGAGCATTAGAAATATTTGATGCGTAGCACACCTGACTACTGAGCTTCCCTAGTGGCTTAGTGGTAAAGAATTCAGCTGCCAACGCAGGAGCCACAGGTCCAGTCCCTGAGTCGGGAAGATGCCCTGGAGGGAGAACTGGCACCCCACTCCAGTGTTCTTGCCTGGAAAATCCCATGGACAGAGGAGCCTTGTGGGCTACAGTCCATGGGGTTGCAAAAGAGTTGGACATGACTTAACAAGTAAACAATAACAACAATTGGCTACTGCATCAAGGGAATTCAACAGTTTAAGAGAATCTTTTTAAAAAACAGAATATGTTGATTATCTAACATTGGCTTGGCATTTTGTTTACTTTATCTTACTTAATATGCACCCTGCAAGACAAACATGACTATGCTTGTTTTTACAAGTGGAAAACTGAAGATTGGAAAGATTATACAATGCCCACAGTCACCTGGCCAGGAAGTGATGGATTTAACTTTGAAGCTGGCTGTCTCTCTCTCCCTTTCCAATGTTTTTACTCTTCACCACACTTAAAAAATGGTCAATGTTAAGAAGCACCATATATTTTTAAAACTCCAAGAGTAAAATAGGATTAAGAAAGACAAAGATTTTTCTTAGGGAATTCAGTGTCTGGCCATTAAAATGTTCATGATCTGTCTTTTGTTGGATGACAATTTCCATATCAGGCTTTTCTTAAAGCAGGGGAATCAGAAAAAAAAAAAAAAAGTGAGCCAATATTTAACACAATACATGATTTAGCTTTCTTCGGGATTAAGGGTGGTGTGTGGAAGCTTATCAACTTTTTCTAGTGAGACCTTGGTATAATCTCGCTGTCAAACAAGGCTTTTGTTTATCGCAACCTTCACTGGAGGATTTCTTTATAAGTTTGAAAGTAATTTTTTTTGTAGTTTATCTTGTTGTGCAGCGAATTCACTCTTCTCCCTCTCTGACTATTGCTGGAGAACATTTCCCCCATGCTGTTGAGTTGGGGCTTGGTTACATGAAATGTTTTGGTCACCAGTGTTGGTGGGGGGTAATGATGTAAGCTGAGTCCTTAAACATGCTTGCATGTATTGGTCTGACTCTTGAGCTCTCTTAATCTACCATGAGAAAAGCATTTACTCAGGTAATTATTGCTCTTGTATCCAGTACTCTGGTATAAACACAGGTGGAGCAGACAAGGAACCATACAGCCAAGCCAAGCCTATGCCAGCTTAACCCCAGTTGATTGCACATCCATTAGTGTAAGAAAAATGCTATTGCTCTAAGCCACTGGATTGTAGAGTTATTTGTTAGGCAGCATTACTATAGCAATAGCTGACCAATACACCATTTATCTTGCATACTTGTAAGAGATGAAAGTTGGCCACTGGAACATTACAGAGGTCATTTATTTAGTCCAATTTAATCTGGAGAGGTGGGGGTGGATCTATAGAGATGTCAAGGAGCATGTACCACAAAAGGGCACAAGACTAGGAATTGGGCATGCTTGAGTTCTGATCTCAGCTCTGACTCATGCATACTATTTGAAATTTGGTAGGTCGTTTCTATTCCCTAGGCTTTTTCTTTATTTTATGTAAGGGGGCTGCTTTTAAAGAAACAATTTAATTTATTTTTGGCTGTGTGCTGGGTCTTTGTTGCTGCACGTGGGCTTTCTCTAAAGCCCCCTCTCTCGCTGTGAGAGGGGGGTGCTCTTCAGTCCTGGTGCTCACGCCTGGGCTTCTCACTGCAGTGATTTCTCTTGTTGTGCAGCACAAGCTGTAGGGCACTGAGGCTTCAGGAGTTGCAGTTCCCAGGCTCTCAAGTACACAGCTACAACCACATGGTAGTTGTGGCACACGGGCTTTGTTGCTCCGTGGCATATGGGATTGGCCCGGATCAGGGATGGAAACTGTGTCTCTTGCATTGGCAGGTAGATTCTTGACCACTGAGTCACCAGGGAATCCCCCAAGGGGCTGCTTTAAATTTCAGTGGCAAATAGGTCTAAGGGGCCCCCTGAGATTTATTAGTGCTGGTTATCTTGAGCACATTGGCAAATTGGGAGGATGGATTCTGACTTGGAAGACATGTTCTGTGATTGATTATTGATGTCTGCCATGGGCACAGATTTCTGTGTGTGTGTCCTCCCTTGCCTACTGTATACCTCTGAGAGTCTAGGAGTCTCAGAAGCCAGTCGGTTGTCCTTGTGCCCTGATAAAGACAGAGAGTAATCTGATCGCCTGCGAAAGAACAGGAGGGCCACGAGTTCACAGATTCTGTGAGGTTAGGGTGACTCTTGAGAAATTCCTTGCATTTCCTCAGCAAAGTATCTGTGGAGTGCTGCAGCTGTGATGGAGAAGCTGGCAAGCTGCTTGGAGCACACTCCCTCTTGCCCACCAAATGGTGGAGAATCTAAGCTCACAAAGGCTGGGGCTTTAAGAATGAAAGCTGATCAAGAGGCTTCAAAAGGAAGTGAGGGGAGCTGGTTGCTTTGGTCCCTTTAAGAGCAAGTGCAAGTCCTCATAATGGGGTGATGGGTACCACTCGGTCAAGGAAACAAAACTGTTGCTCCTGTGACCAATCTGAATTGAGTGAGAATCAAAGCAGAGGCGCCCAGCCCTCCCTTTGCCCAAGCATTGTTTATTGGGAAATTTTACTGACTGCCCTGACGGGTTAGTTTTCAAAGTACTCGCTCCTTTCAAAAAATATGCTTCCACCTGGCATCAGAGCTCTTTCCACAGCTTTTGGATTAATTACCGAGCTTCATATTTTAGAGGACATAGATTCAAAGAATTAGTTCGCACACAGGGCGGCTGTTGAAAAAGCAAGGGCATCGTTCTGTCAGGGTGGAAAAAAAGATCAGCCAGAAGTTTGCTTAAGGTGGAAATACTGGTTGGTCCCACTTTCCCAGAGCTCAGCTCAGCCACCTGCTTGTTCAATGTCCTTGATGGTCTGGCCACACTGACATCTGCCAGGTCAGTGGCCTGTCACTGGGCAGGTGTTCTGTCTTTTTTTTTTTTTTTTTGGTCTGTTTGTTTAAATTTATTTGGCTGTGCAGGGTCTTGGTTATGGCGCATGGAATCTTTGTTGCACTGTGTGGGATCTAGTTCCCTGACCAGGGACTGAACGCAGGTCCCTGCACTGGGAGTGCAGTCTTAGCCACTGGAACACCAGGGAAGCCCCAGTCTATCTTGTTTTATCTTGCAGGTCCAGATCTATCTCATGATTACGTAGCTCATGGGTGGACCCCAGGAATCATTTGGTGATGGAATGAGTGCCTGGCATGGCAGCTGTGTACAGAGACTTGTGCAGGTCAGGGAATCACATTAAACAGAAGAGAGAAATGAAAAAAATTCACTGTGCAGACTGAGGCCAATATTGGGTTCTCAATTTGATAAATATTAAAGTTTTCTGAGTGCTCACCATGTGTCTGAGGCTGTTCTAAGCTCTCCATGTACATGGTCTCCTTTACACTCATGTCACAGCCCAGGAGTTAGCTGCTGTTGTTATCTGCCCCTTGGCATCCACACTGTCATCATATGGAGATGCTAGGAAGTTAGTGTAGAAGGTCACATAGCTTGTAAATGCCAGGGCCATAATCTAAAACCAGGAAACCAGATTCTAAAGCTGGGAGTCCCCAGAATCGGATGGAAGGCTGATTAGAACGATTGCCACATGGCACCCCTAGAGTTTCTGCTTTAGTCCATCTGAAAAATTATAACTTCTTATAAATTCCCATCTTATAAGTCCATCTTATAAATTCCCAGGTGATGTTGATTCTGCTGGCTCAGGCACCACCCTTTGGGCACCAGTGATTTAGAACATTGCTAAATGTCTGAGGCTTAACACCATGTAAGTTTATATTTTGCTCGAAAAACTGATGTGAAGGTCCCTGGTTGGTGGGTAGTTTTCCTTCAAGTAGTGACTCAGGAATTCCGGTGTCTTCCATCTTGTAATGTTGCCTCTCCAGAAGTTCAGCTGGCAGACATGAACCCACAGCAAGGAGAAAGACTCTGAAAAGACTTGGTCTTGAAGCGACGTATAGATACATTATTTCTGCCTACATTTCATTGGCAAGAATGAGTCACGTGACGGTCCCCAGGGAAGAGATCTTCTGGGAACTGTAGTGTTTGTTAAGGGGGTGGCTTCAAAACCACAACTTTCTACTATGCTAAAGGAGATTCTAGTGGAGAACACAGCAGCCTCCGCTGGAGACAGGAGGGCAAACTGCTCCTGTGTCTAACGATGCTGGCACCAACTATGGGGAATTCAGATGATTGCTTTTCCAGATCAGAGAGGTGATGTGCTTTGGTTATCCCCACGAAAGCAACAGACTGGATATTTCTCACTTGTGTTTTGGCTACCGCAAAGCGACCATCAAAGACGGGGCTTAGATGAATACTTCATACTGAAACGCATGAAAATCTGAGCAGTGCGTGTGAGCTTTCTGTGTACCAATTTTGAGGGCGAGAGACAGTATAGAGAGGTCACTGGATTTTCAAAGGAGGTGATGGAGACCCAATAAACACTGAGAACCACAGCTCTAAGGAAACACAGACATTTTCCTTGCTGCTCAGTCACATTATCTCATCACTGCCTATTCCACCTCCCTTTTTATTTTCTTAACAAACACTAGTAGCTGATGTTTTCTTTTAAAAAATATTTATTTATTTGTCTGTGCTGGATCTTATTTCCAGCACATAGGATCTTCAATCTTCATTCCACTGTGGTATGTGGGATCAGGTTCTCTAACCAGGAACGGAACCCGGGCTCCCTGTGTTGGGAGCACGTGGGTCCTAGCCACCGGAGCACCGGGGAAGTCCCAGTAACTGATATTTTCTTGGCATCTTACTTGTTCCCTATCTGCTTCCCCGAATTGTATTTCAGCTGCATTGACTATCCTGTTTATTGCAGTTTCTTCAGTATCCATAACGGGATCTGGTTCCTCATAAACACTCAATAAGCAACTGATGGACAAATTTAGAGAGTAACCAATGGGAATTAAAACATTCTAGTGTTGGGTACTTCCCTGGTGGCCCAGTGGTTTAGAAGCCTCCTTTCATTGCAGAGGATATGGGTTCGATCCCTGTTTGGAGAACTGAGATCCTGCCTAACTTCTGAGCCTGCGCACCACAACTAGAGAATCTGTGTGCTGCAATGAAGGGTCCTGCAGGGTGCAACTAAGACCCAGTGCGGCCACATAAAAAATAAAGTAAGTAAATAAATATTGAAAACCATTCCAGTGTTATGCTTCCCATTGCTTGTACCCGAGATACTTTTTCACTCACCTTTATTGAGATATAATTGACAAATAACATTGTGTAAGTTGAAGGTGTATGGTATGTTCATTTGATGCATTTATATATTGCAGAATGATGACCACCATTGCATGAGCTAACACATCCACCCTGTTGAATTATTACCATTTCTTTTTTGTGGTGAGAACATTTTTAAGAGCTATTCTCTTAGCAAATCTCAAGTATATAAAGAAGTATTATTAGCTATAATCACCTTGCTGTACATTAGATCCCCAGAACTTGTTAATTTTACAACTAGAAGTTGTATAAAGAATGAACAAGTCCATTGTTCAATATCTCCCCACTCCCCCATCACCCTGCTAACCACCATTCTATTCTGTTTATCTGAGCCTGACTTTTTAAGATTCCATATGTAAGTGAGATAACACAGTATTTGTCTTTCTCTGTCTGACTTATTTCACTTAGCATAGTGTTCTCAAAGTCCGTCGAAGTTGTTGCAAATGGCTCATACACATACAGACACCGTATACCTTCATAATGACAAAAATAAAATACACCAAAATAACAGTGGCTATCTCTAAGGGATGTGATTAGAGTTGATTTTAATTTTTTTCTCAGTTTGTTTTTTCAATTGCCAAAATTTTATAATAAACACTACCAGTTATGAACATATTAATTTATGCTGCTGCTGCTGCTAAGTCGCTTCAGTCATGTCCAACTCTGTGCGATCCCATAGACAGCAGCCTACCAGGCTCCGCCGTCCCTGGGATTCTCCAGGCAAGAACACGAGTGGGGTGCCATTTCCTTCTCCAATGCACGAAAGTGAAAAGTGAAAGTGAAGTTGCTCAGTCGTGTCTGACTCTTCGCGACCGCATGGACTGCAGCCTACCAGGCTCCTCTGCCCATGGGATTTTCCAGGCAAGAGTACTGGAGTGGGGTGCCATTGCTTTCTCCGATATTAATTTATAGTTAGTTACCCAAAACTTATTTTCCACCAAGAAAGGTAAAGTCACCTTTATGGACTTACAGTCTATGAAGAGACAAAACAAACACACACACACACACACAGAGTGTGTGCTGGTATAAGTTAGACATTCAAAATAATCAAGAATCTTGTGACACATATCAATAATTCCTATTTATAATTTTATAAATGTCTCGATAGAGACATGCAGAAACAATTTTGATTACATGACACAATTATAAATGCAGATTTTGGAAGGCTGAAATTGATCAACATTATCTGGATTGACAATAAGCCCATAATGTAACATAATGGATTTTTAAAATGCGGCATAAATCTGCTTAAAAAAAAAATAGCTAGGCAGCCCAACATCAAGACACATTAAAAAGTGCCACCAGTTCCTCCTGGGCTGTGACTTCCATGCCAGCAGCTTGCAGACTCAGCAATGCAGGAAATTACACAGCGCATGCCTTGCTGTGGTGCAGAGGGTGGGTTCATGGGATCTTGCTAAAGTACATCTCTATTCAAGTTGTCTGAGTGAGACGATTTTCTCTTCTTTAAACAAGAATGAAGGTGGAAATATTCAACCAGAATTTATCTCCCAGTAGGTAGAACCATTTCATGGAAAAGGTACAAAAAGCCTGAGTTGAAGGAAACATTTTTTTAAGCAAAGGCAGACAGATGGAGCTGCTGATGGACAGACAGACCTTGGGTACATCAGTTAGTCAGAGCTATTCATTCTTGCGATTCTAAAGCTTTGTCCCTATGGAACATGGGGCTGCTTTTTGAGGCTAAAGCAAATAAACTGGATGATTAGTCACTGAATTGAAGGCTCAAGAAATAATGACATCAATGAAGGAGGGTTTGGGGTGCATTGTTATTTCGCTCCCCCACCCCCTATTAAAAGCCAAACCCCACCCGTCCTTCTGCCATCTTTCCCCAGTCATTTTTTGGTAGGCTGTATTTCATCTAGAAATTTTCACAGAAGACTCACGGAATCATTGTTCGCTGAGTTCTTGCCTATTAGAAATTATGGTCCTGGGAAGAGGTGATCAAGGACTTTGCAGTCAAAAAACATAGTGAAAGAAGATATGTCTGGAAGGGGAATTAGAGAAGAGAGGTCTTACAGAGGTGGGTCAGACAGACTGTCGCAGTGAGTTTTTGTTCGGTTGGGTTTTCGGCTGCACACGGGTTTTCTCCAGCTGCAGCGAGCGGGGGCTGCCCTTTGTCGTGGTGTGCGGGTTTCTCTTTCCTGCGGTCTCTGCTGTTGCCGAGCGCAGGCTCTAGGTGCGTGGGTTCGGTAGTGTGGTGCCTGGGCTGCTCTGCGGCATGTGGAATCCTCCCCAACCAGGGGCTGAATCCGTGTCTTCTGCATTAGCAGGCGGAGTCTTAACCACTGGACCATTAGGGAAGTCCTTGCAGCTTTTAAAAGTATATTATTTTTCTGTTGGTTTCTGCCATACATTACTATGCGTCATTCCTTCAGTTAAAAAAAATAAACCCTTAAAAATTTTTTTAGATATGTTTGTGCCTCGTCTTGTATTTTAGATGTATTGTGTAGCTTTAAAAGGGGCCCTCAAATTGTATAAGCTTCAAGCTCACAGCACTAAATCTACTTCTGGCTGCTGCCCGCCTCACCTATCTGGGAACCCTCTTGCAGATGATGGCTCTGTCTTAATCCCTGGGCTATGTCCGTCACCCTCTAGAAGTGCATTATTTTTAGAGCTCAGTAGGTGTTGTTGCCCCATATACGCTCCCCCTTCTTCTTCTTTACACTTCCTCCTCTGGAACTCCAGAGAAAATTTGTTTGCCTTTTGTATCCCTTTGCAACCTTGATGTATGTTTCTTGGTTTTGCCAGAAATGGAAGATGGTATGTTTTTTTCCTTTTATCCTGATTGTTGGAACATTTCCACAAGCAGGAGGGGGAGAATGCTGACTTAGGCAAGTATATTCACACCAGAAGTCCATTTCTGTCATTTTAAACATTTCTTTCTGTTTTAAAAATACATATACATTATAGAAAATTCAGATCCTGAGAAGTAAAAAGAGAAAATTAAAACCACCGTCACTGTTAAAATCCTTGTGTGTTTCTTGCTAATCCTTTTCCCATGCTTATATATTCTCTTTCCCTTAAAAAGCTGGAATCACTGTAAACCTGAAGTGTTGTATCTTGATTTTTTTTTTCCACATAAGCATTTTCTCAAAACACTAAAAGAAAAAAAAAGAGCTGTAAAAGCTGCATAAAATAAATTATATTATCATTTCTGCATTGTAAGCATTAGGTGATTCCATATTTTTTTATCACTAATGAACTTTACTGTCCAGGTAGCAGCAGGTTGGAAAACCATGTTTTATGGGCCAAATCTAGCCTGTGCAACCTGTTTTTATAAATAAAGTTTTACTGGAACACAGCCATGCCCATTCTACTACGTATTGTCTATGACTGGTTTCTCCCTACAGAGATGGTGTTGAGTAGCCACAGAGACTGATTGCCCCCTGAAGCCTAAAATAGGTGCTATCTGACCCTTTAGAGAAAGTTTCCAATCCTTTGTACTGCAGTGAACATCTTTGTATGTTCATTTTTTGTATACATGTCCATGTATACACATGGGGCTTCCCAGGTACCACCAGTGATAAAGAACCTGCCTGACAATGCAGGAGACGTAAGAGACGCAGATTGGACCCCTGGGTCGGGAAGTCCCCTGGAGGAGGAAATGGCAACCCACTCCAGTATTCTCACCTGGAGAATCCCATGGACAGAGGAGCCTGGTGTGCTACAGCCCATGGGGTAGCAAAGAGTTGGACATGACTGAAGTGACTTAGCACACACATCATGTATACACATGTTTATTTTATTAGCATGAATTNGAAATGGCAACCCACTCCAGTATTCTCACCTGGAGAATCCCATGGACAGAGGAGCCTGGTGTGCTACAGCCCATGGGGTAGCAAAGAGTTGGACATGACTGAAGTGACTTAGCACACACATCATGTATACACATGTTTATTTTATTAGCATGAATTCCTAGAAAAGGAGCTATTTTGATCAAAGCTTATGAACATTTTTATGACATCTGACAAACTGTCCACCAGAAAAGTTACACTTTTCTGTAAGATCCATGCTTACATTACTAGAAGATGAAAGTTTGCCCATATCCCCGCACCCTTGACAACATCAGGCGTAATCATATTTTGTAACAGATTCTGTAAATTGATGAATGGTGTCTTATTTTTGTTTGCCTACCTTTGGTTACTAGTGAGGTGGAACATTTCTTCATAACTGTCACTACCATTTCATTTCTGAACTGCCTGTTTATCCCCTCTGCAATCTTCCTGTTGGAGTATTTGTTTTCACTTCATGATCTGTTAGACATGTTTAAAAGTTACCACTATTATACACTTGATGCTTTGAATGTTGGCAGCTTTGCTTTTTCTCAAAATAATGTGCTGTCAGCATCCATAGCAAGAATGGATGGTATACCATGAGTCTGAAGTCATATGGCAATTCTTTCCATCTTAGGCTTTGTTTTGAAGGGAAGTATATGTGTGTGGGAAAGCTAAAGACTTAGCTTCTTCTCCCTCAGCCTAAGAGAAAGAAAGCTTCCACAAAAGAAACCTAGCAATTTAAGAAAACCTATCCCTCTTTTCCCTTCTTTTTTCAAATCTGAAATTAACCCAGGGTCTTCTAAGCAGAAAAGCCCTCCTCCCATTTTTTTCTGTGAAAGTGAAAGTGAAGTCGCTCAGTCGTGTCCGACTCTTTGCGACCTGTGGACTGTAGCCCACCAAACTCCTCCACCCATGGGATTCTCCAGGCAAGAATACTGGAGTGGGAAAAAAAAAAAAAAAAAGTTAACAGAACCAAAGGTAGTTTAAAGACTCTGTGGTGATGTTTTCAGCACATTCAATTTGACTCAGTTCAGCTTGATTTAATTCAATTAATGGAAATAAAGTTGGAATAGTCCTAAAAGTTAACAAAGTCTACTCTTTAATCTAGTAGACATTTGTCAAGCAGTCCTACCAGATTAATATTCACCTCTGAAGTTTAGAGAATTTAGTAGCAGGACCGTATCCTTGGTGAATATTTTCTGACTTGAGTGGATAAATGAAGGAATAATCAAAGGAAAAAACTGTTGATAAAGCCAAGTCTCTTAGTAAAGGGTCCAGACACATGGTAACCCATGATATGGACATAATCCTATAACAGCAAACAACAAGAAACATTTAATGAGTACTTAGTATGTGCTTAGGACTTCCCTGTACATCAGATAGTAAAGAATCTACCTGCAATGCAGGAGATGCAGGTTCAATCCTGGGTCGGGAAGATCCTCTGGAGGAAGGAATGGCAACCCGCTCTAGTATTCTTGCCTGCAGAATCCCACGGACAGAGGGTCCTGCTGGGCTACAGACCATGGGGTCACAAAGAGCCAGATATGACTGAGCAACGAATACACTTATTCCATCCTCATCTGATAAACCTGTGAATATGGGATATTATAACCACTACTGCTTTATTGTTAAAGAAAGTGACACACAAGAGGATGGGGCGTATTCCTTAAAGTCACAAAGTTAAATGTGGCCTTTGGTGCTTAAAACCATGATGCCTGTTGCCACACTCCCTGGTCTCATCCAGTATCCTCTGCTCCCTCTCTTTATTTCAGTTAATTATACTGATAACTACAGAAAGCGAAGGCACAGGGAAGTGGTAAAGATGGGCTCTGAGGGGATTTAAGAACCGCCTGCCAGTGTAGGGGACATGGGTTTGATCCTTGCTCTGGAAACTGGGATCCTACATGCCTCGGGGGCCGCTGAGCCCACGCACCGCGAGTGCTGAGACCCTTGCAACCAGAGAGCCTGTGCTCTGCAACGAGAGAAGCCACCGCAGCTGGAGAGTGGCCCCCGCTCTCTGAAACTAGGGACAGCCCGCAAGCAGCAATGAAGACCCAGCATAAAAAGAAAGGATGTCAATTCAGGACTGAATCAAGTCTTACATTTCTCTTTAACAAGTTTATCTTCATACCCAAAGTCATCATCCTTTATGCAACTCTTGGCAGCCAATCTAAAATTGTCCCTCTAACAGAACTTTGTGCAAGAGAGCACTGTCAAGCTTGGCCCTCTTTGTAGTTTTCGTAGTAGAAATCCACAACACACCTGAAATCATCTAGAACCATGGACAGCACCCAGGTTTCCGGATTAGGTGGTGGTGATTCATTCTATCATGAAATCAAACCAGCGATCACATACCAGGCTTTGCGGGTAAGAAAACAAGTTGGTCCATCTCGAGATGTATGCTGAAGAAACTGCTTTACATGACTAAGCATGGAGTTCCAGATGGTCACTTGGTTTGTCAGCCTCGTCACCAGACATCACCCTGCAAATTATCAGCTGTTTTCAGGTCACCAAGTAGTTCTTGTTTGCTAGAACCACACTGGGAGAAGGCACTGGCAACCCACTCCAGTACTCCTGCCTGGAAAATCCCATGGATGCAGGAGCCTGGTGGGCTGCAGTCCATGGGGTTGCTAAGAGTCGGCCATGACTGAGCGACTTCACTTTCACTTTCCCTTTTATGCATTGGAGAAGGAGATGGCAACCCACTCCAGTGTTCTTGCCTGGAGAATCTCAGGGATGGGGGAGCCTGGTGGGCTGCCATCTATGGGGTTGCACAGAGTTGGACACGACTGAAGTGACTTAGCAGCAGCAGCAGCAGAATCACACTGAAGGCTAAACTAAGTGTACAGTTCTGGTCTCTCAAATAATTATTTCATTGATGACCTAAGTCCTCTTTCAAAATACACAAGTGCCTGGGAGAAGTAATATAACAAGCCACTTCCTTATACCTTAATGTTTATTCATTAAGAACAGCTAGGCCAGCATACACCCATACAGCGGGTGTATGAAAAGGAAACAGGGAATTCAGGGAGGAGCAACCCACACAATTTATAATTAGACCTAGGAACAGCCCTGAAGAGGCTCTTTGGGTTTCTGCTCCCAGAAAATACTTCAACATTTATTAAGTTGATTATTTATTGAGCTTCAATGAGCTATCTCTGAAATTCAGTCCTCTTCCTTTATTCTTATTGTATTGGAAGCTCCCTTAATACAAACTAACCTGTGACTTCTTATTGTTATATGTTCTTCATTCTTTTTGGAGTGAGAGCTCTTCAGTGACAGGGACTATGTATGTTTTCTCATCCTTCAAACACGCATATCACATTTCAAGCACATGCCAGATAATACATAAACACTTTATGTTCTAATGGATCTATTGGATATATCCAGTTATTAGTGAATGTGCCTGCCATTTTTTTCATTTATTCATACATTCATCCTTGTGGCTTTCTTTCTGCCCATCAATTAAAGTGTGCATCCATACATCCACCCATCCATCCATCCATTTGTCTGTCCATCCATATATCTTTTTATTCATCCATCCATTCATCTAGATACTCATTCGCCCCCTGATTTCACTCTGTTAACAATTCAGACAAAGCAATCAGACCAGTTCACCAGAAGAGGGGACAGTTGATGAGGATTTTCCCATCCATCCTTTTTTCGTTTATCCTGTCCTAATTTTCTTTCATCTACCATCTCTCCTCTGTGTTCTCCCTCAACCCTTTCTCTTCCCCCAGAGAGTTAGAGGAATGAAAATGAGATGGCTCCTGGGGGCTGGAAAGGGGAGTAAATTGCTTGGTGACAGCTTGGGTCCAGGGACAGATGAAAGCCTTAGCCTTAAGCAAAGTTCAGAAAAGCCCAAGGAGCAAGCTGATGGACAGTCTGACTTGTCGAGGGTGAAATCAATTAAAGTACATCAAATCCAGAATTCATGCTTTCTCAGAGTGACAAATCTATGCTGGAAACTGAGAAAGACGAAGAGAGAAAAATGTCTTTGACCTCTTGGAGACCGGCTGTTCGTTCTGTCAGGGGAGCCAGGCCTAGAGTGAGATGCGTTCATGATGAATTATAACAGCCAGCCAGCCACCTTAAAAAAGAGCGGGGTGAAAAGGTTACCAAAGAGACCCAAAATGTGAGGAATTCAACCAAACATCAAGATAAATCAACTCAGGGCCCGGAGTACTGGTGCCATGCCTGTTCAGAACTGCTACGGAGAAGCTCTAAAGTTTGTTAACCCAAATCTTTTAGATGTGATATGCACCACACACAACCGCACACACATTTGCCAAGATGTGGGAGGGTGACCTGGAGAGAAGGGCTCTACAATTGTCAATGTAACATCAGAGTCCNTATATATATATATACTAGTATCACAGATACTAGTTTAGAAATGTGATGTAATAAAGTAATTTGTTTTCTTGGGAGAGAGGGAGTAGTGGTAACATTCTTATCAGAGAAATAATCCTATCTTCTCTGAAAAAGTGTATGTTGTTGGGATTTCAGTTTTTGTTTTCAGGTTGTAAAAGCAATACAGGAACATTGCTAAACAGGCAGTCATATGGTACCACAAAGAGTAACAAGGAGAAGGTCCCTGCCTTTTTTCTGACTCCATTGCCCAGAACTGACTGTTAATGGTTTGGGATGTCTGTCTTCCAAACATTTATAAGGCCATGGTGTGTGTATGTGTGTCCAGTTGCTAAGTCGTGTCTGATTCTTTGCAACCCCATGGACTGTACCCTGCCAGGCTCTCCTGTCCGTGGGATTTTCCAGGCATGAATACTGGCGTGGGTTGCCATTTCCTTCTCCAGGGGATCTTCCCGACCCAGCGATAGAACCCTCATCTCCTATACTGGCAGGCAGATTCTTTACCGCTGAGCCACAACGGTGCTCTTATAAAGCTATATATGCACCTAATTTCTATCTGGAACTTGTGCTGACAGAGCAAGAACCCAAGGGAGAAATCCAATGAGGGGTCCCCACCTACCACACAGCAGCCTGCAGGACACTGGGGTCTGGCAGAGGCTGAGGAAGGGCCACCCACAGGGACAAACACCCCCCCAACCGGGAAAGTGGAAAGGGAAAGAGCACCAAGACTGGGAAACCATATTCCAATAAATGCAAGGTTGCACAACCACACACAGACGTGATCATGGAGGAAAGGGAGGCAACAACATGCCTCCCTGTTCTCTTCGAAATCACTTCCGACCCACTTGGAAGCTCTTGAACAAACGCCTCCACACTTGGCACCGGTTCCTTATGGGCATGTCTCTGAACCCATGGGTCCTGTGTGCCACATCCCCGCTACAATCTGAAGGCATACATAGGCCATCTCTGCAGGCACAGAAATAACCCAAGGCATCTGAGAACCTTGCCAGTTTTCAGGAGGCGTGCAGGGCTCATTATCTTTTACGTGGGGACACAGTACTTGGGTTTCCAGAGTGAGGTCGGCTTGGTTGCAGCTACCAGAGGTTAACCATCCTTCCCGGGGGTGATGCGTGTTCCCATTCAGAGGAAGGATCACAAACAAGAAGCGGAATCAATGACTTGAGCCCCTGAAGCATTTCCTACTCCAGTGGTTCTCAAAGTGTGGTGCAGGGGACTCTAGGGATTCACAAAGTCAAAACCACTTTCATAATAATACCAAGATGCTATCTGATGCATTTACTCGCACACGTTCAGGAGTACACAGTGGGGTCTTCCAGAGGCGACATGACATGTAATACTGCAACAGACAATGCAGAAGCAAGATATAAGAACCCTAGCTGCCACTTATTAAAACTGATATGAAAGAGATTTGCAAAAATATCATACAATGACACTCTTGTCAGTAACAGTCTATTTTGAAAGGTATGGTTATTTTCATAAACACATATCAACATATAATGCATGCATGTCTGTGTGCTCAGTCATATCAGACTCTTTGCTACCCCCATAGACTGTAGCCCATCAGGCTCTTAAGTCCATGGGATTTTCCAGGCAAGGATACTAGAGTAGGGTTGCCATTTTCATATCCAGGGGATATTCCCAATCCAGGGATCAAACCCACATCTGTTATGTCTCCTGCACTGGCAGGTGGATTCTTTACCACTATTTTTAAATGAGATACTAAATATATTGAAAATTTTCTGTTTTAGTTATACATGATAAATATTGAGATACATAACCCACATAAAAGCTCCTTAATATACTAATTTTTAAGAGTGTATAGGGGAGTTTGAGAACTGCTGAGAGGCTGTTTCCGACTCTCTGCCCTCATTCCCGCAACATACACACTCACTCACTCACTCACTCCTCCCTGGGTCTGTGAATCTTTAGGATGGACTCTGTCCCCACTGCTGAGAGACTGTTTCCGACTCTCCGCCCCCATCCCCGCAACACACACAGACACACACACAAACCCACTCACTCACTCCTCCCTGGGTCTGTGAATCTTTAGGAGGGACTCTGTCCCCACCCCTTCCATCGAGGGTCTCTTCCCTCCCCACTCCACTGCCCCCTTACCGCCTGGTGTGGACTCCCCGATCTGTCGGAACCCCGGTGGGAAATGTGCCTACCTCGCCAGCCCCAGCTGGACGAGGACTCCCCGGCGAGGCCCGCACCCCCTCCCTGGGGGCAGGACTGCCCGGTTCAGTGTGCCGGGACAATCGCAGCGTGGATTCTCCCGGCGGCCGCCACAGCCTCGCCGACTCCCGGGGGAGGCCCGCACAAGCTCGGCGCGGACTCTCCCGGCGGCCGGCCCAGCCCGGGCGAAGGAGGCCGCGGAGAGCCATTTCCAGTCCCGCCCCGGTCCTCGGCGCGGCGCGGGCTGGGGACAGGGCGGAGGGGTCAGTCCCCAGGAACTAGTCCCGATTCTCCGGCTGCCTTCCCGCTGCCCCAGATCTCCCCTGGGCGGCCCGGAGCGCTGCAGCCCGGCTCGGGGAGGCGGCCCGGGGTTCCGCCGACCCGCATTCCGCGGCCGGGGCCGGGCGGCCGGCGCTCGGGCCCGGGGACCCGGGGTGGGCCGCGTCGTACTCACCGCGGAGCGCACGGCGGACTCCGACTGGCGCGGGGAACCAGGCTGGGGGCGCTCTCCGGGGCCGAGTCCAGCCGCCGGCGCCGCTCCGCCCCCTGTCGCCGCAGGGCCGCCAGCCGAGGGGCGGGGCCGGGCCTGCGGGCGGGGCCGGGCCTGCGGGCGGGGCCGGGCCTGCGGGCGCGGCGACCTCGCCCGGGAGGGAGCGGGGTAGCTGCGGGTCCGCGGCAGGAAGCCGCCTCGGGCCGGGATCCTCCCGTGCCGGCCCAGGCCGGGGACGCGCTCGCTCTTGGGCGTGGAGCGTGACTGCCCAGCTCGCAGGGAGGGAGCTGAAGGGGCAGGTCAGAAATGCAGCTTTAAAAAATGATTTGACCATCACTGTGGAGGCTTCCCTGTCCAACACCCCGGTACGTGGTCACCTCCCCTCTCCCCTTTGCCCCCACCCCGCCCCCACCTTAGCGCCTGCAAAGCGAGCCGAGTGACTGCCAGGACTTCAGTTTCCATGGTTATGGAGTGCAAAGTTTCAGTGTTTTTTTTTTTCAGAGTCTAACAACACTTCCTAATGCAGGCTGTTCACCTGTCAGAAGGCCGAGAAATGACTGAGTTGCCTCAGCAGGCCTTGGTCACTGCACCTAGTTTCTATAGGTTGGTTGGCGTCGCGCCTGCTCAGGCAAATTTGACTGATTAGATCTTTCTAGAGAAAAAGTGAGGTTTTTACCCAACTGATATGAAGAGTGATTGTAGTTTTCTATCTTGAGTATATGGATATACGGCTTATAGAAAGAATGAGTAGTGACTATCCCCATAGGGACCAACTTGTGTAAAGTAGCATTTTTAGCTTCCCAGGTGAGGCTAGCGGTAAAGAACACGCCCGCCAATGCAGGAGACATAAGAAAAACAGGTTCATAACTCTGGGTTGGGAAGATCTCCTGGAGAAGGAGGAAATGACAACCCACTCCAGTATTCTTGCCTGGAGAATCTCATGGACAGAGGAGCCTGGCGGGTTACAGTCCACGGAGTTGCAAAGAGTCGGGCACTGCTGAGCAACTAACACTGCTGCTACTATATTCAGGTTTGAAGAAGGACATATTTACTGCGTAGTAACGTTGCTTCCCAGGTGGCTCAGTGGTAAAGAATCCACCTGCCAGTGCAGATGGAGGCGAGGGTCGAATGCCTGGGTCAGGAAGATCCCCTGGAGGAGGAAATGGCAACCCATTCTGGTATTCTTGGCTGCAGAATCCCCATGGACAAAGCAGCCTGGCGGGCTGTAGTTCATGGAGTTGCAAAGAATTGGACATGACTGAGTAACTGAGCGCACACACACACATAACAAGCATTATATTTTTACTATATGGGAGAAGACTTTCTTCCTACCCACTTTCTAAACTGTTTCTATTCACATCCATTGAACAAACTTCCCTTGAGTGGACTGGGGTCCCCTTAAAGAGTATGTGGGGAAGGCTGAGGGGTAGGGAGAAAAGACATCCAGCTAAATTTTGATTCTTAACCAAGGCAGCCCTTCACAAAGCAAAATTTCTTAATGTTCAATGATAACATACATGTAGTAGGAGAACTGGTAATCCTTGACAGGAAATGATTAAATCAGAACTGTAAAAGGAATTGAGATTTATTTGTAAATGCTCTGGCCAAAACTGTGAAGGAAAAAGTTCTCACATCACCCTACTCTTTTGCTCTTGGGCCTGTCACCAGGAATGTGTGGATTGCAAAACCCAGTGACCTCTCTTCTGTTCTTGCCCTTGCTGACTGCTCCGTGGTATTTGATACTGGTAATAGGTCTTTCCTTGAAATTTTAACCTCCTTTTTGGCTTTAGAGGCTTCTACTGTCATGATTCACCTCTTCTTAATTTGGGCCCCTCTTTCTCAGGCTCTTTCAGTGCACCCTTTCTCGTCTCACTTTACATGTAACTCCATACACTGATGAAGTCTTCATCATCCATTTTCTCTCTGTGCAGACTTCCAGCTAAAGTCTGCTCTGTCTCCATCATTGACCTTAACCTTCTTCAGATCTCCACACTCTTTTAACAGCAGCTCTTTGTGGAGCATTAGCACTGGAGTGTTCCCAAGGCCCTTGCCATACTTCACATCTAAAGTGACAGTTCACTGTCTTTTCTTGCCCTCTGTCTGTCCCCTCCCACTCATCCAGTTTCTTCCTCATCCTGAATCTCTGGATATTTTATCGTGTATTGAGAAAGCTAAACATTTATGGGGGTTCAAACCACATCACTATACTTGTACAAAGTTCACCTGATGTATACTGCTGTCATGATGCAGAAGATTCTGCCAGTGGCCCAGAGACTTGAAGGGCCTTCCGAGAGGAAGCCTTCCAGGCGTGGTAACTGCCCAGACACTGTGGATCTGCTCCAGGGGCAAGTGGCAGAAGGGCCTTTAGTGAGGTAACAGCCTTCCCTGACAGAAGCTTCTGCTACTATAAAGGGAATCCTAAGGCTTTGGTTGGAGACCTGTTCAGCTCTGAGGAATACCTCATTGTACTTTACAGTGATTTTAGTTACGTGTGTAACCTGGACCATCCTAAAAACTAGACACCACCTTTGCATCTTGCTTTTTAGTTTATAATGCATTTTCACACGTATTATCTAATAGAAAAGAAGTGGTATAAGGGAAAGGCTACGGATTTCCCAAGTAGTCCAGTGGTTAAGACTGTGTTTCCACCACGGGGGCAAGGGTTCGAGTCCTCACTGGGAACTAAGATCCTGAATGCTGTGCAGGAATGCCAGCAGAGAGAAAGGCACTTTCCTGTACTGCACTCTTAGGGAGACTGAGTGTGAGGGTCTGACCACCCTTTGAGTGATACCAATGGCATTTCCCAGACTGTGTTAGAATCACCAGGGAATCATTAAAAATACAGCCTCCTGCATCCCCACCTTGTAGAATTAGGTGAGGTGTGGGATCTGAGCTCGGAGTCCGAGCACTCTGCATACTGCACGAGATCCTGCTCCAGCAGGTCCACAGATGGGCCCCAGGGAGCTGCTACCTGGAGACACATCCTCCATGAGGGCGGGGCTACGTCAGTTTGCTGTCACCCTAACAGGAAGCCTGGCGCATAGACACGCAGTGCACATGTGCTTACTGCCCTCTGCTCCGTGCTCTACGTTGGCCTGCTATTCTTCTGTGTTCTCTAGGGTAGCAGAGGGGGAGAGATCTGTATGGCAATGAATGAAGTACAAGGTGGTCCCTCCTAAATTCCTGGGCTTCCCTGGTTGCTCAGATGGTAAAGAATCTGCCTGCAAAGCAGGAGACCCCGGGTTGATACCTGGGTCAGGAAGATCCCCTTGAGAAGGGAATGGCCCCTTACTCCAGTATTCTTACCTGGAGAATTCCATGGGGTTGCAGAGTTGGGCACAGTGACTCAAGGATGCCTAAGTTCATCACTGAACGTGTGTCTTCCTCATACCAGAGAAACTTTGAAATAAATGTTTTCTGTTCCTGTTTTTTTTTTAAAATGCTACATTCATAACAGGAAAAGGCAGTTCTTGAGTTCATCTTGGCCCCCCACAAATATCACTGCCATGCCCTTCCACACCTGTCAAAGTCTTAATTTTTGTGTTCTCTTTCTTACCACCTAAGTGCCCGCATTCTTGAGCTGCTTTGCCAGGGAACCAGGATTCCCTGGCCATCTGCTTTTCAGTTAAGCACTGTTCCAAAAAAACGCTACATTCATAACAGGAAAAGGCAGTTCTTGGGCTCATCTTGGCCCCCCACAAATATCACTGCCATGCCCTTCCACTCCTGTCAAAGTCTTAATTTTTGTGTTCTCTTTCTTACCACCTAAGTGCCTGCATTCTTGAGCTGCTTTGCCAGGGAACCAGGATTCCCTGGCCATCTGCTTTTCAGTTAAGCACTGTTCCCCCCAACGAAGTTAATAATAAAAGCCAAACGTAACTAAATGTTCCACTGACGCCACAACAGCTGTTTGAGCTGGAGGCATTGTTCTCATTTTGCAGCTGAGGAAACTGGGATTCAGAGTGACTGTATGATTCAGGTCACATTACTTATAAACGGTGATGTTAGGGTTTGATGAAAGGCTGGTCTTATTCTGGAGTTTGTGCTTGACACTCTGTGCAACCAAATATATTTGTTTAGGAATTTGCTCGGAGAAGGCAATGGTACCCGACTCCAGTACTCTTGCCTGGAAAATCCCATGGATGGAGGAGCCTGGTAGGCTGCAGTCCATGGAGCTGCAAAGAGTCGGACACGACTGAAGTGACTTAGCAGCAGCAGCAGCAGCAGCAGCAACAGGACTTTGCTGGTGATCCAGTGGTTGAGAATCTGCCTGCTAGAACAGGGGATATGGGTTTGATCTCTGGTCTGATCCTGTGTGCTGCAGGACANCTGCGAAGAGTCGGACACGACTGAAGTGACTTAGCAGCAGCAGCAGCAGCAGCAGCAACAGGACTTTGCTGGTGATCCAGTGGTTGAGAATCTGCCTGCTAGAACAGGGGATATGGGTTTGATCTCTGGTCTGATCCTGTGTGCTGCAGGACAGCTGGGCCCAGGAGCCTCAGTTACTGAAGGCCATGCTCTAGCACCTATGCTCTGCAAAAGAGAAGCCACAGCAATGGGATGCCCATGCGTTGCCACTAGAGAGTAACCTCTGCTCACCACAATTAGAGAAAACCCTCGCGCAGCAACGAAGACCCTGCACAGCCAATAAACGAATTTTAAAAGTATATAATTATTTAAACGAAGTCATTGGATACTCTGAGGTTATAAGTTACTAGTTCTTTGCAGACAAGAAGAGGAGCTTAAATGTTCCAGGAGGGAACTTTGGTCTGTTCCTATATGGTCTAAAATTCCTTATTCATTTATTTTCAGGCCTGTGTCTCCCTGTTTGACAGTCCGGAGTTCCCTGCTACAGCTCTGTAATTTAGGTGCACACAGGTAGAGATGCTCTCCATCCTGGGGATGGAGGTGTTAGACATCATATCACAGTCATATTACTGTTCTGAGTCCGCTGCTACTGACTTTTTAAATATTTTTTTCTGGATAATGATCTGTAATAAGTCTTTCATTGCTGAACATATTGTTGTTGTTCAGGTGCTCAGTTGTGTCTGATTCTTTGTGACCCCGTGGACTGCAGCACCCCAGGCTTCCTGGTCCTTCAGTGTCTCTCAGAGCTTGCTCAAACTCATGTCCATCGAGTCAGTGATGCCATCCAACCATCTCACCTTCTGTCGTCCCCTTCTCCTCCTGCCTTCAATCTCTTCTAGCATCAGGGTCTGTTCCAGTGAGTCAGTTCTTCGCATCAGGTGACCAAATTATTGGAGCTTCAGCATCAGTCCTTCCAATGAATATTCAGGACTGATTTCTTTTAGGATTGACTGGTTTGATCTCCTTGCAGTCCAAGCGATTCTGAAGAGTCTTCAGCACCACAGTTTGAAAGCATCAATTATTCGGTGCTCAGCCTTCTTTATGGTCCAACACTCACATCTACATGTGACTACTGGAACAATCATACCTTTGACTATACGGATATGTGTCGGCAAAATAATGCCTCTGCTTTCTAATACGTTGTCTAGGTTTGTCATAGCTTTTCTTCCAAGGAGCAGGCGTCTTTTAATTTCATGGCTGGACATATACTTGATATTTATGTTGTACCTACTTGTATTGTAAATGCACATGAAGTCCAGAAGAGATTCTTGCATTCAAGGACTGTGGCAGGTAGAGAGTCAATCTCTGTTCTCTTCCCAGCAGTCCTGCAAAAGAATGTAAAATCTGAGAGGAAATGGAAATTACAGCTTTAAGGACTTAAAAAGTGGCAGCTTGGAAAGGCAGTTTTCCAGTGCAATATCGCCACCTGCCGGATCCAGGCCTGAGTACACCCATTTTAAAAGAAAGTGAAAGGAAAGGGAAGGGAAGGGGCTCAGTCGTGTCCGACTCTTTGCGACCCCGTGGACTGTAGCCCACCAGGCTCCTCTGTCCATGGGATTCTCCAGGCAAGAGTACTAGAGTGGGTTGTTATTTCCTTCTCCAGGGGATCTTCCCGACCCAGGGATTGAACCTGGGTCTTCTGCATTGCAGGCAGAAGCTTTAACCTCTGAGCCACCAGGGAAGCCCCATTTAAAAAAAGGCGGGGGTGGGGAGTAGCAATTGATGGGTTGCCAAGTGCTGGTTGAAGATGAATGTCTGGTCCTTACATAAAGGGCTTAGGCCTCTGCAACCTGATGTCCCCATTCCTGGGCGAGCTAACTCAGACTTGACAACCAGTAAGGAAAAAGTCGGGGTTCCCTAGTAGCTCATCAGTACAGAATCTGTCTGCAATGCAGGAGATGCGGGTTTGATTCCTGGGTCAGGAAGATTCCTTGGAGGAGGAAATGGCTACCCACTCCAGTATTCTTGCCTAGGAAATCCCATGGACAGAGGATCCTGGTGGGTTACGGTCCGTGGGGGTCGGAAGAGAGTCAGATATGACTTAGCGACTTAACAACAGCAAGGAAAAAGTCCAATCTTACTTGTTAAATGGAGATTGTATGGCCTGGCCCCAGCAGCATCTTAGTTTATTTGAAAAAAAAGGCAGCTATTGCTGATTGCTTACAGTAAACGGTGCCACTGAATTCATGGTCTTTGAAGGAGAAGATTTAACTCCAGGACCAAAGACCAGTCTCAGTCACTCAATGCTTTGTGTAGATTTTATTTAAAGTGAAAGTGACAGAAAAAGCTTCTGACGTAGACATCAGAAGGGGGCTGGCAAGTACCTGCCTCACTAGTTTAAGAAGGGTCTTATGTACTCCTCAGACTTCCCTGGTGGCTCAGCCGGTAAAGCGTCTGTAGACAATGCGGGAGACCTGGGTTCAATCCCTGGGTCGGGAAGATCTGCTGGAGAAGCAAATGGCAATCTACTCCAGTACTCTTGCCTGGAAAATCCCATGGATGGAGGAGTGTGGTAGGCTACAAGTCCATGGGGTTGCAAAGACTCGGACACGACTGAGCGATCCACCTCTCCCATAACATTCATCCAAAGCCTAGAAATTTAAAAAAAAAAAAAAAAAAGGCATGTCCTTGAACAAGAGATATTGTTGCTTACAAGGCCTACTTGTCTAAGGCAAAAGAATGTGAAAAAGAATGTTTGCTTCCTCCTTAAAGGGCCTTAGGCTTGGACTCCTTATCAGCCTGCCTAAGTTAACCTCTCATTGCTTTGGAGAGACTTTATCCTCCGTTCAGTTCAGTTCAGTCACTCAGTCGTGTCCGACTCTTTGCGACCCCATGAATCACAGCACGCCAGGCCTCCCTGTCCATCACCCACTCCCAGAGTTCACTCAGACTCACGTCCATCGAATCCGTGATGCCATCCAGCCATCTCATCCTCGGTCGTCCCCTTTTCCTTCTTCCTCCAATCCCTCCAAGCATCAGAGTCTTTTCCAATGAGTCAACTCTTTGCATGAGGTGGCCAAAGTATTGGAGTTTCAGCTTTAGCATCATTCCTTCCAAAGAAATCCCGGGGTTGATCACCTTCAGAATGGACTGGTTGGATCTCCTTGCAGTCCAAGGGACTCTCAAGAGTCTTCTCCAACACCACAGTTCAAAAGCATCAATTCTTCGGCGCTCAGCCTTCTTCACAGTCCAACTCTCACATCCATACATGACTACTGGAAAAACCATAGCCTTGACTAGACATGGATCTCCTTGCAGTCCAAGGGACTCTCAAGAGTCTTCTCCAACACCACAGTTCAAAAGCATCAATTCTTCGGCGCTCAGCCTTCTTCACAGTCCAACTCTCACATCCATACATGACCACAGGAAAAACCATAGCCTTAACTAGATGGACCTTAGTTGGCAAAGTAATCTCTCTGCTTTTGAATATCCTCCATTATACCACCTGAAACAAATCCATCAGTTTATTGGGGCTCTTTGTTCACAGAGGTTCATCTTAATGCCTGGTTCACTGATGGTTTGGCTAAGCTGCATCCTCTTAGTGCCCACTGGCCTGCTTCCAATGTTCAGTGGCTGCTCAATATATGCCATCCTGAAAACTGGTGTGGTTGCCACTCAGTGGGCAGAACTCAAGGCCATTCTCATAACTCTGGCTAATACTCCTTTTGATGAAAGAAAAATTTTTTTCTTTTTTTGAACTGGTCCTTGGGATTTTGCCAACCATTTAGCCGACTGGTCTATTATCTGGCCTGCCACTTGGAGTACGTGTAGATTAAACAATTCTGGCACCTCTGGTGGGAACACTTTAGGCCCAAAATATGTGAGGGTGGGAACAGTTCATAATCTTGTTGTCCCGTAGGTCCACCACTACCGCTGGAGTCAGATAACAACTGCAGCTGACATTCTGTGGACGAGGCTGGCCCTGAATTCCTCTGCCTGATGACAGATGTGCGTGCTGGCATCAGTAGCAGCTCTCCACATGGACCCCCCTGTAAGCAGGCACAGCTTTGTTTCATTGTGACTTAGAAATTCATGTGCTTTTCTGATCCTTGAGAGGTCTTTGGTTATGCTGTGTATGGAAAAGGAGTCTACAACCCCTTATAACACTGCCCATGTGATGTAACCAACGCTAAAGCTGATCCAAATCAAGTTTATGGAGAAGGAAATGATAACCCACTCCAGCATTCTTGCCTGGAGAACCCCATGGACAAGGAGCCTGGTGGGCTACAGCCCATAGGGTCTCAAGAGTCGGACACGACTTGGCAACTAAACCACCAAATCAAGTTTAATGAAAAACTTGATTGGAATTACCTGTGGCCATTTGGGTTATATGTTTGCATGTGGCTGGAGTTCACGGTTCACGTATTGCTGAAGCCTGGCTTGGAGAATTTTGAGCATTACTTTACTAGCATGTGAGATGAGTGCAATTGTGCAGTAGTTTGAGCATTCTTTGGCATTGCCTTTCTTTGGAATTGGAATGAAAACTGACCTTTTCCAGTCCTGTGGCCACTGCTGAGTTTTCAAAATTTGCTGGCATATTGAGTGCAGCACTTTCACAGCATCATCTTTCAGGATTTGAAACAGCTCAACTGGAATTCCATCACCTCCACTAGCTTTGTTCGTAGTGATGCTTTCTAAGGCCCACTTGACTTCACATTCTAAGATGTCTGGCTCTAGATTAGTGATCACATCATCATGATTATCTGGGTCGTGAAGATCTTTTTTGTACAGTTCTTCGTGTATTCTTGCCACCTCTTCTTAATATCTTCTGCTTCTATTAGGTCCATACCATTTCTGTCCTTTATCGAGCCCATCTTTAGAAAAGTGAAAGTCGCTCAGTCCTGTCCGACTCTTTGCAACCCCATGAACCATACAGTCCATGGAATTCTCCAGGCCTGAATACTGGAGTGGGTAGCCTTTCCCTTCTCCAGGGAGACGTGGGAATGGTTGGCGGGTAAAACAGAAGGAAGCTGTAAACTCAAAGACTTGTTGCTCAGAGTGGTCCTGAGACCAGCAACATGGGTTTGACCCAGGAGCTTGTTAAAGATACCTGTCCTAAGGAGGATCCTAGAACCACAGAATCAGAATTAGCATGTTGAGGAGATCCCCAGGTAAGTTTGAGAACACATTTAAAGTCTGAGAACATTGGAAAAGACCCTGATGCTGGGAAAGATTGAGGGCAGGAGGAGAAGGGGGCGACAGAGAGTGAGATGGCTGGATGGTATCACTGACTCAATGGACATGAGTTTGAGCAAACTCTGGGAGATGATGAAGGACAGGGAAGCCTGGCGTGCTACAGTCAGCCTATGGGGTCTCAAAGAATCAGACGTGGCTTAGAGATTGAACGACAACAACAAGCTTGAGAAGCACTGGCTTAAAAGTTTCTAGTCTTAGAAGGAGAAGCCTACTTCCTCAAGGGAGAAGACAAGAGAGGAACTGGCTAAAGCAGTCCTCACAGCCCCCAAATTTCCTGTTCCTTCAGCCGATAAGCCAGCATCAGTTAGGATGGGTTTGAAGCCACAGAAGGGGACATCAAGGTATTTTACAGGTCACAAATGAACTGACTTATTCTTCTGTTTCAGTAACTGTTCGTTGAGTATCGACTATGTGCTTAGCATCAGGGGTACAGAGTGAGTTTAAAAAAAAAGAAAAGAAACTGTTCCTGCTTTCATGGAGCTTTCAGCCCAGTGAGAACACCAAGGGTAAAAAAAATCGCAAACACACAATAACTACAAACTCTGACATTGCTATGTAGGTACAGAGGCTCAGAGAAAGTAAACAGGAGGAAGGCGGCCAGTTGAAACCAAATGGTCAGGGAAGGCCTCCCTGAGGAAGCGAGCTTTAAGCTTGAGATCTGAAGGGTGCCTGGGAATTCACCAGGAAGACTGGACATTACTGGCAGGGGAAACAGAACGTACAAGGCCACCCAACAGGCAGGAAGATGGCGCACTCAAGGAATGGAAAGAACCCTGGCCTGGAGTGATGCAATATGAGGCTGAGAGCAGAAAGGCAGAAAGCAGCCTCACGGGACTGGGGACCACAGGACACAGGCTCCATCTGGGATCTTACAGAGCTGGCTTCTAGGTGGCACAGGGACCGACTGGCACTTGGCTTGGTTTCCAAGCTCCAAATTATACCATATGGACATTTCACCCCATCCACTGGGTTCTCCATCTCCCTCAAGGACATGCTCTTCTCTGCTAATTTTTCCTCACCCTACACCAACTCAATGGACATGAGTTTGAGCAAATTCCAGGAGATAGGGAAGCACAGGGAAGCCTAGCATGCTGCAGTCTCTTGGGTCCCAGAGTCAGACACGACTTAGTGACTAGAAAGCAACCCCCCCACCAGCCCCTTCTCGATCACTTGTCCACTTTTTTTTTTTTTTGTACTGGGTCTTCTTTGCTGTGCACTGGCTTTCTCTGGTTGCAGCAAGCAGAGGCCACTCTTCATTGCGGTGTGTGGGCTCCTCATTGTGGAGGCTTCTCGTTGCACAGCAGAGGCTGTAGGCGCAGGAGCGTCAGTAGCTGCAGCATTGGGTTCAGTAGTTGCAGCATGCAGGCTCTAGAGCAGGGACTCAGTAGCTGTAGCACATGGGCTTAGTTGCTCCATGGCACATGGGATGTTCCCGGACCAGGGATCAAACCTGTGTCCCCTGCATTGGCAGATGGATTCCTGATCACTGTGCCTGAGACGTCCATGTCTCAGTGTCCTCCCCCTTCGCCATTTAAACCCACTCCAGTTCTTCCTCTCAACTTTTCCAGGCAATCAGACCTCAGTTTCAAAGACAACTTCTTGCCCCAAAGAAAAGACCGTCCGTGAGTCAGAAACAATCGCCGTTTACTCCCGTGCTGTGCTACTTGACACCTCTTTTTCATCCAGGCCCCACAGTAGTCTCATTCCATAAGCTATTATCATTTGAGGAAACTGAAGCGCAAGGGGGGTAAGTCATTTCCTCAAGATTGCATAGCTAGAAATTGGTTGAGCCAATACTCCCTTCCCATTTGTAACAGGGGCTGCACACCGTCCTCTGTGACACTGTACTGACCGCACAGCGTGTTTCAAAAGCCTTACAAAGGAGCATGCCCTCGGCCCACCTCGAACGAAATAATCTCAGATGTGCACAAAAATTTAGCCACGGAGCTTCTTGCATCCTTGTCTAGAATAGAAAATCACTTAGAAACAACCCAAAGGTCCAACAATACAGGACTGATTGTTGGATGTTTAGAATCCTATCTGACTAGCTATTAATCAGGTAGAAAAAAATTGTCTGTATTCATGATGTATGATATAGGAAAACAAGATTTTAAAACAGTATTCTAGCCTTGTCTTATTTTCATGAAAACTACAATGTATAAATTTAAAAGTATAAAACTAACCTTTCCAATATAGGAAAGGGAGGAAGAATTAAAATGGTTGGCAGAAACCTCTGCGATGTGATTATAGGTGATTTTTTACTTTGACTATCTGAATTTCCAAAGGTTTCATCAGGAGCATCTATTTCTTCTGGAAAGGAGGGGAGAAAGAAAAAAATCAAGAGGTGTTTTTGAGTTCTGAGTCTTTTCATTTATTATTGTTACCCATAAAAAAAAAAACAACATACTGTTCTGCTGGGAACATTCAAAAAACATTTTTATTACAAAAGTAGTATGTGGGCTCGCCAAAAACAAAAATCAGAGAGTACAAACAAGCAAAAAGGAGAAAATGAAAAACACATTCCTTCCTCCCCAGAGACAACCANAAAAAAAAAACAACATACTGTTCTGCTGGGAACATTCAAAAAACATTTTTATTACAAAAGTAGTATGTGGGCTCGCCAAAAACAAAAATCAGAGAGTACAAACAAGCAAAAAGGAGAAAATGAAAAACACATTCCTTCCTCCCCAGAGACAACCAATATTTAGCACCTTCGTGACTTCACAAACCACGTTTGAGCTCTGCTCCAGGTACTAGTCACTGGGGCCCATGCCTCCCTTGCCATGACTGGAAACCTGAGTTTGAAACGAGGCTTACAGATGCATCCGAACTCCCCAAACAGATTCTAAAATTGTCTGGGATCCCAGAATGACAACTTAGCATAGGCTCTGGCCTGCCAGGGCCCGCAATTCCTCCTGGGTCACAGGGGACTGTAAAAGTGATTCCCAACATGTTCGAGATTGCAACACTATAGCATCGCTGGATTTTGCAATCCTCCTTCCCCCTTCGAAAAGAACGCGAAGGACTGCATCACAGCTTTTGTATATTCCATTTAGTAATTTTCCATAAATGCGGCTGAAGGGAATGAAGGGTAATTTGACTGTAAGACTATCACAACCCTCCTTCCTGCCACCCTTCGGATAGCTGCCGGCAATCACTCTGGGATATCCCAGGTCAGGGCTGGGAAGGGCAGCTTTGAGGAGCTGTGCAGGCAGGTTTGGCCATGTGGATGGCCATGCCAGGCCTGGGAGGCCAGCTCCTGGGGCAGGAGGTCTCTGGGCCATTCACACACACACACAGAGTCATACACAGCCACACACATACACACTCAACAACAGGTTTCCAAGTCCCACCCTGCCCATGCCCTCTCTTACTAAAGGCCCCCCTTCTGGGAAGAAGGGGCCTCCCACTGCTGGCACCTGGCCTGACTGAGCCACACCCTCAGTACAGCCCTCAGGCAGAAAATGTTCCTAGAGCAGATCCAGAAGCCAAACCATTCCTGGTTTCTTCAGATGTTGATATCCAGTCATGGCCCAGATCCAGGGCCTAGCCTCCCACCCCTAAGCACCAGGAACTGAGCTGATCTCACTGCTATTCACTACGTTCAGTGTTTCTGGAAACCTCAAAGATTTTGGAGACTCTGTTCTCCTTTATCTATGGCTCCTCTCATAGATAATAATATCTTCTGTTTACGAAACTCTTGATATGCCAGGCTTTTTACAGTCATGTAATGCATACAACAATCTTTCGAGGTAATCACAATTATCTGGCCCCCTTCCCCTTCACAGATGAGAAAACTGAGACTCCAAGAAGTAGAATGATCTGCCCAAGGTCAAACAACTAGTAACAGGGACAGGAATCCACCCAGACCTGTACGACCACATAGCTCATGGCCTGCTCAGGAAGTCAGTGCTGAAGGAAACAAAAAGGTCATATAACCTTCCTCCGTTCTATCTACAAGACAGCTACATTGGAAAATAATCTGACAAACTGTTATATGAGACTTACTATGTGCCAGGTACTATTCCAGCACTTTGCAAATATCAGCTCAATTTATTCCCAGAATAAGGCCAGGAGACAGGTAATTTCTTTACAGATAAGAAAACGGAGGCACAGAGTAAACTTGCCCATCTGGACGGGAAANAATGAAAAGGACATCTTTTTTGGGTGTTAGTTCTACAAGGTCTTGTAGGTCTTCATAAAACCGTTCAACTTCAGCTTCTTCAGCATTACTGGTTGGGGCATAGACTTGGATAACTGTGATATTGAATGGTTTGCCTTGGAAACGAACAGAGATCATTCTGTCGTTTTTGAGAAGCGCGGATGGCTGCAAGAGCCTGGTCGGCACACTAAGCGTGGGCGAGAGGAGCTACCCCACGTCCGAGGTCAGGGGCAGTAGCCTAGAGTGCCAGGCTGCGACGGCGCAGGAACAGCCGAGAGGAGCTACCCTGCGTCTGAGGTCGGGGCGGCGACTGAGAGGAGCTACCCTGCATCGGAGGTCAGTGGCAGCCGGGAGGAGACACCCCATGTCCGAGGTCAGGGGCGGCCGGAAGAAGCCACCTCGCGCCTGAGGCCATGGGCGGTGACCCTGAGGAGCCACCCTGAGGAGCCACCCCGAGCCGGAGCCCAAGGCCAGGGGCGGCAGCTGGGAAGAGCCACCCACGACCGAGGCCAGGGTCGGCGGCCGGAGGAGCAACCTGAGGAGCGGTGGCTGGGCAGGCGGAGTAAGGCCTAGAGGAGCTGTCCCACGTTGCAGGTCAGGAAGGGAGGTGGTAAGGAGATACCCCTCGTCCAAGGTAAGGAGCAGCGGCTGTGCTTTGCTGGAGCAGCCATGAAGAGACACCCCACGCCCAAGGTAAGAGAAACCCAAGTAAGATGGTAGGTGTTGCAAGAGGGCATCAGAGGGCAGACACACTGAAACCATACTCGCAGAAAACTAGTCAATCTAATCACACTAGGACCAGGGCCTTGTCTAACTCAATGAAACCAAGCCATGCCTGCGCGGCAACCCAAGGCGGGCGGGTCATGGTGGAGAGGGCTGACAGAACGTGGTCCACTGGAGAAGGGAATGGCAAGCCACTTCAGTATTCTTGCCTTGAGAACCCCATGAACAGTATGAAAAGGCAAAATGATAGGATACCAAAAGAGAATCTCCCCAGGTCGTTAGCTGCCCAACATGCGACTGGAGATCAGTGGAGAAATAACTCCAGAAAGAATGAAGGGATGGAGCCAAAGCAAAAACAATACCCAGTTGTGCATGTGACTGGTGACAGAAGCAAGATCCGATGCTGTAAAGAACAATATTGCATAGGAACCTGGAATGTCAGGTCCATGAATCAAGGCAAATTGGAAGTGGTCAAACAAGAGATGGCAAGGGTGAACGTCGACATTCTAGGAATCAGCGAACTAAAATGGACTGGAATGGGTGAATTTAACTCAGATGACCATTATATCTACTACTGCGGGCAGGAATCCCTCAGAAGAAATGGAGTCGCCATCATGGTCAACAAAAGAATCCGAAATGCAGTACCTGGATGCAATCTCAAAAACGACAGAATGAAATGTATGATAGGGAATTCCAAAGCAGTCCTGTGGTTAAGACTCCACACTTTCACTGCAGGGAGCATGGGTTCCATCCCTGGTTGGGGAACTAAAGATCCATAAGCCCACAGGCGTGGCCAAACATCAGAAAGAAAAAAGAAAAGGAAACCTATGATAGAAATGAAATCACTGAGACAGTTAGAACAGACTTTTTAAAATGTCTGTGGAAATACTTTCCCTCATTTCAATTTTATTTTTAACGAGTTTAATACGAGGTGAAGTCTCTCCTCAAATATGTCCTGGTCTGCGATTACAAAGTACATTTCTGGACTTCGGAAACTCAAGTTCCAGATACAGTGAAACCCCAGCCACCGGCCACTTCTACGTTCCTCTCTTGCCAGGACATTCTGGTGCAACAGAAGGGTCAGAGGCACACACCGTATGTTTTTCATTCATTTATGCTGAAATCGTCTCAAAGTTCCCTATTTTTATGAGCCATTTGATGTCCAAAAAGCCTTTTGAGTCACATTTATAACCCTTTAAAAAGCTCATTCCTCTTCGAAACAGGAAGCCACTTTGTGAACAGAGTAAACACAGCCAAACCTTGGAAGAGGGGCGAAGAGAGGTAACTCCCTTTCAGGAGCCTCTGCCTTTGGGGGGGATGTCTTCACCACCCCTGCAAGAACCCCTGTGAGGCCATGATGGCTAGTGGGGGTGAGATGACCAAGTCGGAAAGCAGGGGCCGTAATGGGGCCCCCCACTCTCTGGGTGGCCTTTGTTGAAGGCCTGTTGCTGATGGAGCTGCTCTAGACGGACCAGCATCTGTGATGGCTAATCCTTTTTGTGAATCTGTCTATAGATAAATCTATAGATAGAATCCTTTCTATAGCAGAAAGGATGCTCAGCTGAATCTCTACAATCCCTCTGGATTTCTTTAAGGGCTCACCTTCTCTGGCTGTCCCCCCTTCACATGTAAGTGACGGGGATGGGCCAGGAGATCTCCAACGGCCTTTTTTTTGTTCTTCAGAGCTACACTTTGGAGCTAAAATATAGTTAAATCAAACCAAGTTAAAGTGCAGCAAAGAAAAGCAAAATGAAACAAAAAATAAATAATAATAATAAAACTTGACTTGAGAGTCACTTGCTGTGTGACATAAGGCAGATGATTGCCTTCTCTGAGCATTTCAGGACTCATAAAGGATGTGAGAAGAGGTGCACCTTCCCATTTTGGGTACTTTCTAATAGTTGACGAAGTACGTTCCTGTTGATCATGATAATAGCACTACTCCCTGTCTTGAATGCCAAGGCACATGACTTCTCATATTGTTTCTGGAACCAAAATGTGCCTTACAGTTGTGCATAGGTAAGAAGGACACGTCTCCTATTTTCCTGAATGAATAAAAGAGGTTTTCAAAGCCATGAAGCCTTGGAATAAAGGGTGGGAATAGTTTCCATTTACTTAGTACATAATATGTTCTCAAGTGCCCTAAGTTGTCGCAAGTGCCCATAAAGCCAGTACTGCAGGGCAGGAATAGAAACGCAGGCGGAGAGAGCAGACCTGCGGACATGGCGGGGGAAGGAGAGGGTGGGACGGATTGAGAGAGCAGCGCTGACGGATATACGCTACCACGCGCTAGTGGTAAAGATTGCACCTGCCAGAGCAGGAGACACTGGTTCGATCCCTGGGTCAGGAAGATCCTCTGGAGGAGGGCGTGGCACTCCAGTGTTCTGGCCTGGAGAATCCTATGGACAGAGGAGCCTGGCAAGCTACAGTCCAGAGGGTCGCAAAGAGTCGGACCTGACTGAAGCGGCTCAGCACACGTGTAAAATAGCTAGCTAGTGGGAAGCTGCTGTATGCCACAGGGAACCCAGCCTTGCACTATGTGATGACCTAGAGGGGTGGGATGCGGGTGGGTGGGAGGCAGGCAGAAAAGGGAGGGGATAGATATATATGTATATGTAGTTATGGCTGATTCGCATTGTTGTACGGCAGAGAGCAACACAACATTGCAGAGCAATTATCTTCCAATAAGAAAAACGTATACATGAACGTCTTAATGGTCACCTTATCAAGACACAGAAGTGGAGACTCTGGAAGGTTCTCTAGTTCAAGGTCAAGAGGCAGATCACGGACAGAGGTGGGATTTTAACTGTGGCTCTCTGATACTAGGCTTACTCTTGTAACCAACTTCCTCTTTTTTGCCCCCCATGCCCCGGGAGGGAGACGAGGCAGGTGTTACTCTGCTCCTCTCCAGGTGCAAAGATGGACCCCATGACCACGAAGTGACTCAGTCTTGGGGTCACGTCGAGAAAACATTATGGATCCTGGGGCTTTAAGCGGAATAGGAAAAACCGTCACAGCGTCTTGTAACTTATGGATGTTAATCTCCCATTGGTTGTTGGCCCTGAGACAGCGATGAGGCTCCGAGGGCTGCTGCCTCCTCCCGAAGCTTTAGGAGGCCCAAGGGAGCTGGGGAGGAAAGACGCTTCAAGTCGTTGGAAAGTTGAAAAAGATGTATTTGCCCAGGGAGACTTCAGCAGATGGTCCGTGGCATTTGTTCATTCATGCAGTAGGCAGTTATTGAAAGTCCTCTGTGTGTCTGGTGAGGTCAAGGCACTTGGGTGAGTCCTGGGTTGCGGGGCGGGGGTGGCGGGAACACAGCACGTGAATTTACAAGGCAGGAGTCACTTGAGAGGTAATGAGGCAAACTGGAGGAGCACCAGTTTGGGATTCAGCCTCAGCCTGGGTTGAAGGCTGGCACAGCTGCTCTCTTGCTGTGTAACCATGGGCGTGTGACTTGCCCTCTCTGAGACCCAACTTCCTTATTTATATATTTTGTGTTTACTGATAGAATTATAATATTGAGTGCATAGTATTTGTCAGATACCTTTTGAAGAGCTTTACACATATTCTTACTTAACCCCCACTACCCTGTGAGGTAGATGTTAACTTCCTTTCTGTTTTACAGGCTCAGATGAAGAAGTATAAAGCTTAGTGGCTCATATGGTAAAGAATCTGCCTGCAATGTGGGAGACCCGGGTTCAATCCCTGGGTTGGGAAGATCCCCTGGAGAAGGAATGGCTACCCCCTCCAGTATTCTTGGTGGGAGAAGTCCATGGACAGAGGAGCCTGGCGGCTACAACCTATGGGGTCACAAAGTGATGGACACGACTGAGTGACTATGTAACTCAGCCATGGTCAGAGTGCTGATTGGTCATGCAGCTATGATCTGACTCCATAGCCTGCACAGTTTTTATTTTTATTTAAATTAAAAAAATTTTTTTCCATGTATTTTCCTCTCTCATCCATTAAATTTTTTTGATTGTAAGTTTTAATTTTTATTGGAGTAAATTGATTTATAATGTTGTGTTAGTTTTAGGGGTACAGCAAAGCAAATAAATTATACATGCACCCAGTCTAGATTCTTTGCCCATATAGGCCCCTAGAGTGTACTGAGCAGAGTTCCTTGTGCTATACAGTAGGTCCTATTAGTCATCTATTTTATTTATAGTAGTGTGTATATGTCAATCCCAATCTCCCAATTTATACCCCCCTGCTTATCCCCTGATAACCACATTCTTATTTTTATTTAAAGTATCTTATTAAAGAGCTTTTTGTTTTTCATGGAGACATAATGTATGATATACAGCAACGTGCACATGTGTTAATGAATTGAAGTGGATATTTATGCCATTTTTTTTTGCATGGATTCACTGCCTTTAATGCTGTATAACAGGGAATATACACACTGCATTAACGTAAGAATCTCATGATCAAATTAGATACCAAGTTCTGTGGCTATTTATGCCATCTTTATGCACACCACCACTTGTAGACGAGCCTGAGCTGTTAACCCACTCACCCATGTCGCGCTAACTCCCGGTTTGATGTTGGAATGATCCGATGCTGTTTGACACTTTCAGATTGCTTCCTGTTAATTTTGGCTGTGCTGAGTCTTGGTTGCCATGAGCAGGGGCTACTCTGCCTTGCCGCTTCTCACTGTGGTGGCTTCTCACTGCAAAGCTTGGGCTCTTGGCGCGTGGGCTCGGTAGTCGTGGCTCGCAGGCTCTAGAGCGCAAGCTCAGTAGCGGTGGTGCACAGGCTGAGTTGCCCTGTGGCGTGTGGAATCTTCCGGGACCAGGGACCGGACGCGTGCCCCTGCATTGGGAGGCAGATTCTTAGCCACTGGGCCACCAGGAAAGTCACACTTTCAGGTTTATCTTCCACCTGTTTTATCTTCACTGTGTTCATCTTAACTGCAAGCCATAGGATGTTCATTATGATCCGGACACTGTTCTAAGCCTCTCTCCTATACCAACTCACATTCGCCCTGTGAAGCTGGTACCATTCCCACTGTCCACATGTGAACACCGAGGCACAGAGAGGTCAACTGTCCTACCTAAGGGTACCCAGCTGGGGAATCACAGTGCTGTGAACGACACCTGGCTAGTCTGGCTCTAAAGCCCGTCATGGGCTTCATTTCCTTTAAAGCCCGTCATGGGCTTCATTTCCTTACCTGCCCACACAGTCCAGGAAAAGTGCAGTTGCCAACCCCAGTTTTACAGATAAGGAAAGCAGGAATCAGCCAGGTTCAAGTAACTTGCTTACACATTTCTGCTAATAAGCCACCAAGTGAGGACTCGACCAATTTCCAAGTATGTATGTTTCATTATGACCTGAAGAGAAGTTTAGAACATCTTTGCTTTGGATTGGAATTTTTTGATGTAACTGTGTATCCGCTTTCAGGAATCTCAAGTTTGGGGAATGCGGGAGCCCTGTCTTATTGGTCGTTTGCCACCTATAGCTGCTTAGTCCTGTGCCTCTCGCTCTAGAGAAATCAGTGAGAGGAGAGAAGACTCGAGCAGAAACAGGCTTGCTGTCAGCAATGGCAGATTCCCAGGCCCCATCTGGATGAGGCTGTGACCAAATAAATGGTTGTCTCTCTAACTCACCTCTGTATCCCTGCGCCCACTCCTCCCTCACCCCCAAGCTCCTGGGTCCATGTCTTCCTAGCTTTTCCTAGGGGGATAGTAAATCTTGCATTTCCCATTTTCCTCCAGCTCGAAAGGATATGAATTCCGTAAATCTTGGCCTGAATGACCATTGAGATGCATGAAATATGGCAGGAAAGAGGCCAGGGAGGCAGAGTTTATGCAGAATGCAGCATCCAGTGGCGGGGAATGGGCAGACTGAAGGGCCCTGGGGACCCGTTGGGCTGCAGAGAAGCTTTGGCCGTCTCGGCCGTCATCATAGACGGTTATGGTCACTGCTGTGCCAAAGTCCTAACAGCATCGTTGAGGCATGAGGCAGAGGGGCCATTGCAGAAGCTCCACGGGATCCTGTCCCTGTTCCTAACTCCAGAGAGTGGGGAGGGAAAGGAGACACATCCATTAGGACTGACGGGGCAGCAGGAAGGACTCAACTGTGATGAGAGGAAGGACTTCCTGCAAGGAAAGGTTATTAAGCCCTGGAATGAGTTATTGAGAGAGGTAGTGGAAGTGACTTCCTGACTCGGAGATCAAGATGGATAGCTAGTGGTCTGTGAGAGTTCGGTCCTGCCGACTCGTCTGCGTGGATCCTTGACCCCTTTGGGGAGACGGGCACCAGCTTCGTCTGCCTCCGAGGTCATTCCCAGATGCTCAGCGATGATAAAACATGCCTTTGACAGCAGGTTTCATGTTTTTGCTTTTTTTTTTTTTTTGGTATTCTAGAATGACTCTATGTTCACTATAAATTTTTTTTTTTAATCCAAATGATTGAGATGAGAATGAAGTAGAAAAAGAAACTTCCGTTTTCTTCTCTCTGCAAATCTCACTCCCATTTTTGTAGATAACTTTTGTCAACATTTGGGGTAAATCTTGGTGGTCTTTTTTGAGGGTACATTCACACATATACACACACACAGCAGTCCTTGAATGACTTTTATTTTTCAAAATAGGCACATGCTACACTCACTGTTCTGCTATTTGCATTTTTTCCCATTTAACATCGTGGGCATCTTTCCATGTCAGTATGTATATTTCATTTTCATTTTTAGACAGTAACTTCATATTCATAATATAGACACGCCATCATTTAACCAGTCCTCAACTGGTCTACTTTCAGGTCCCCCCCCCCCAAATTTTGTCAATGCTGCGGTAAATCATTAGTGCTCCTCTTTGCAAAGTGCTCCACTGTGTCTTTACGGATTTTTCTTTCAGTCGCGCTCGGTCTTCATTGTTGCGTGTGGGCAAAACACAGACCGCTTAATTCTATAAAGTTCTTTCAGAATAAGCTCCTAGAGGACTAAAAAACCAGGGCTATCCCTGGGTAAAAAGTGATGGTCATTTTCCTTCAAAACCCAAGGGATTGTGTTTGCCCTCATCTCGGCTCTGCTGAGCCTCAATCCCCCTTCGCCTTCCTCTGCTCCATGGTCCCTCTCGCCTCCTCTCTTGCTCTCAGGGGCCACCTTGTGTGATGCTTCAGGGAGAAAATGAAAGCCATGACTTTCTGGGTCAATTTCCTCCTTTCTCACTCTGATCCTACCACCAACCATAACTAAAATTCTAAAATTTCCTCCTTCTGCCAAAACAAAAGAGATGTCCCTTCCTCGGTACAAAGTAGACTCCCTTTATTTGAGCGTCTGTATCACTCTCTTTTAACTTTTTATATGAGTCTTGCAGCATCATTTACACCAGATTTTTCTCAAATTGTGTTCTGGAAAATACTAGCAGCATGGACATATCAAAGGAGGCTCTGAGGGGGGAAAATGGTATCTATCTAGGCATCCCTAGTGGCTCAGCAGTTAAAAAAAAAAAATTGCCTGTGATGCAGGAGATGTGGGTTTGATCCCTGGGTCGGAAAGATCCCCTGAAGAAGGAAACGGCAACCCACTCCGGTATTCTTGTCTGGGAAAATCCTATGGTCACAGAAGCCTGGTGGGCTTTGTCCATGGGGTCTCAAAGAGTCAGGCAGGACTGAGCATGCGTGCATCTATCTGTCTATCCAACCATCCATCTATCCACCCATCCATGTATCCATCCACCTGCCTATTTATCTATCACCTATCTCTCTACCCATCCATCCATCCACCTGCTCCTCATCCAGGTGTTACTATACACTTACCCATCCAGCCATTCACTAACTTTCTCTCATGTATGTTTCTATAGTCTTCTGTGATCAAATATGTTGGGAGTCTTCCTGCCTCCCCCGTCTACACACACCATCACATATCCCTCACCCTGGCCACAGAGTGTAGTAGCATATTACAGGCTGTGCAGTGAAAATATAACTAACCAAAGCCTGTTTACTTTTACATTAACCAAATATTTCCCTAACTGAGCTGAAGACAGACCCTCTTTCCCATGTGTTTTTCCTTCACAGAATATCTCCTGAAACCAGGGTGCCATGCATAAAATTTAGGGAAGTGCTGAGCTGTATACTTCCTGAATGGAATTCCAAAGAAGGCCGTTGGTTGTTTCCTCCACCGTATTCCTGAGCCTTTGGAGCTTCACATACAACCACAATGCACATATTACGTGCCAGCCACATTATGCTTGTGATTACCCTAGATGTAACAACTTTGTGCACTTCCTACCTTACCAGTGAAAGAAGGGAGGCTTGGAGATTAATTCATTTGTCCCTGGTTAAATTGACAGTGAGTGGCAGAGTTGGGGTTCAAACCAAGGTCTTCATGAATCTGGAGTCCATGATCTAAACCACACCATTTCTTTCCAAAAAGAACAAAAAACCAAAGGCTACACTTTTCCACTGAAGAGACCTTGCATCCTAGTCAATTTCTTCAGAGAGTGTCAGTTACCTAAAATCTTACCTGTCTTAGTTGACAAAGAGCTGAAAGTGTGCTGTAAGTCCAGAGGGTAAGATCAACAGCCCCTCTTCTTTGGTGGCACATTTATGAACAGATGCGAGACAGGAAATAGGTACCCTCCACCCCTGCCCCGGGGTGTCTGCAGACAGAACAAAGAGCAGGGTTTTGTGCCCGGCCAGCATGCAGAGCCTATATAGCGTGATTGCTGCCTGATGGTGCGAAATGGATTCAAGGCCCAGGTCCATCTGGTTTGTGTATCGTCAACGAGCTGTTAAAGTGTCAGGACTTAACTTCTCTGGATTCGAGGAAGTCTCATGAGGTTTTATTGAGCAGTTAAGATGGGTGTAAACCTCACTGGTCGGACCCGCTTCTTCCCTATGAACTAAGAGACATGAACGGTCCTGAGGCTGGAGAAGTACAAGGTTAGAAATACGAGGATGGAGCCCTCACCTCCCAAATTAAAATGCTGTGGATTTCGAATTCGGGCTTCATTGATTATGCACCATCACAGAAATTCATTCTCTCCCCCTCCACCTCAGTACCTCCCTCTTCTGAGTGGTGGGGACCATTACCTTGCCCAACTCCCAGAACTGTTTGGAAGTTACAGATCATGACAGTCGTCATGGTGTCTACGAATGGGAGCGGTAGCCACTCACTTCCTTTTGTCTCCTCTCTCAGAAAGAATCAGATAGAATCGCAGGGCCCCTTCTCTTGTTTCTGCTCACCCTCTCTCCTGGTCAGAATGAGGTAGTATTTCTGTAGTTAGTGTCAGTTGCTCAGCTGTGCCCAACTCTTTGCGACCCCATGGACTATAGCCCACCAGTGAGCTCGGTCCATGGGATACTCCAGGCAAGAATACTGGAGTGGGTGGCCATTCCCTTCTCCAGGGGATCTTCCTGACCCAGGGATCAAACCCAGATCTCCTGCATTGCAGGCAGAGTCACCAGGGAAGCCTAGTATTTCTATACATAAGCTTCTCAAGATTCTCAAGAATGACTTGCAGCTGCTTTGGAGTCTATTCTGTTGGCTGGTTCTAAAAGTCCATCAGCCTTGGAAAGAATATAAGAACATGACCCCAGGCAGAGGAAAGGACAACAGGAAGTATGCTGGTTTTAAAACACATTCAAAAATTCCTTGGCACACCTCTCATCAAAGGATGGAGCCTAATTCCCTTTCACTTGGATATGAGCCAGGCTTGGTGACTTGCTCCTAATGAACAGAATATGCAAAGTGATGCCCTTTGACTTTTGAGGTAAGCTGGGCAGTCACTGCAGCTTCCTCCTGGTTCTCCTGCATGGGGCACTTGCCTTTGGACTTCTGAAACTTGACACGTCTCTCCCTCTCCCTGTTCCATCACACTGTAGTTCTCCTGTATAATGACCTCATTTCCTCCTCCTGAAAATGGATCTTCTGTGCGGGATTATAGGTAGGGAAGAAAATGGTCAAATAAATAATCACTCAAGCAGATAATGGCAGATATGAGAGCAGCTGACATGGATATCTGCTCTTTTGTTGTTGTTCAATATCTTATTCCCCCTTCCACCCAAAGCTCCCTACTTTCTTTGGGGAGCTGCTCCTTCTCCATACCATTTGGTTCCAGCTAGGCCTGATGGCAATATCTGGCATACTTACATCCTTGGTCCCAAGGGTGAACATGTGACCCATTCTGGCCAATCATAGTTGTTTACCCCTCTGGATGCACTGATTAACTAAGGGATGGGCGCATGACCCAAACAGAGCCAACTGGAGTTCCTTCTTGGAAACGTTGTGGCCAAAAGGAAATGGGAAGGATGTAAATATGGATGGAGCTGTCCGTCTGCACATATACTCTCTCCAGTTTATATGCCACATGGAGAAGAATCATTTTTTCAGGAGAAAAAAAAAATGTGGGTCAACATATACCCACTCCAGTACTCTTGCCTAGGAAATCTCATGGATGGAGGAGCCTGGTAGGCTGCGGTCCATGGGGTTGCGAAGAGTCAAACACAAGAGCGACTTCACTTTCACTTTTTACTTTCATGCATTGTAGAAGGCAATGGCAACCCACTCCAGTCCTCTTGCCTGGAGAATCCCAGGGACGGCGGAGCTTGGTGGGCTGCCATCTATGGGGTGGCACAGAGTCAAACACGACTGATGTGACTTAGCAGCAGCAATATATAAGAAATCAGCCAAACCAAGATTTGGGCACAGAGAGAGAATGAGAGTGATTTCCAGTCCCAAAGATCTGTGGGTAGCCCCATCTCTAGGACTCCGCTGACACATGAGCTAATATAGCATCTTTTTAGATTGAGCTGGCTTAACTTGGGTCTCTGTTACTCACAAAGTAAGAACTAACTCAAGCAGGAAATATATAGAGAGTTATGAGAGGGCATAAGAGGGAAAACTGATAATGTCCACAAGGATCAAGAAGGCTCCCCTGAGAAAGTGAATCTTGGCTGAAATGAGCAAGATGAATAGACTTCAGTTAGACCAAGAGTAGGGTCACGGGTTGAGGAGGCTGTTTTCCAGGTAGAGGATGTGGCAGATGCGAGTGGCTGGAGTCAGGAGGAAGAGAAGCTGGGTCAAAGAAACGAAGAGGGTGAGTATGACTGGAAGGGAGAGGACGGAAACGCTGCTGGCTCTCAGTGTAGGAGGCTTTACTGAGAGTTCTAAGAGCCTGCAACAGGCAACACCTGAAGCTCAGTAACCAACACGCCTGCCCAGGAAACGTCTTTCTAACTCTCTCTCCATTGTCTCTTACATCCAACCACGTCCTCAGGGCCCCTTCTTTGCAACCTTGTCTCTCTTCTCATCTTTTCAGTCTTGATACTTCACCTCCTGTCTCTGGTCCACCTGAAGGAACCAAAAGCCCCTTCTTTTATTATGTGGGGCAGAGGGCTTTTAAACTTGAACAGGAACTAGAATCAGAATCACCTGGAGGGCTTGCGAAGACACAGATTCCTGGGAATCCTCCCCAGGGTTCTTGATCAGAAGGTCTGGGGTTGGGCCTGAGGATTTGTATTTCAGACGCGTTCCCAGGGGATGCTGATGCTGCGGGTCTCAGGACCAACTTTGGGTACTACTGATGCAGAGCAATTTTACTGCCCCTTCATCCCTTATAGTATGGCCTCCTCTTCTTCAAAGGATCATCCACTCCATCACAGATAATGGCATATCCTCAGTTTATTGGTCTATAAAATGCAGATAAATAATGGCATCTAATTGGTAGGCTTATTTTACATATTTAAATGGTTAGACCCATGACTGATACTATTTAGGTGTTAGTGGTGATTGCTTTGGCATTTTGTATTTCTCAAAGATGGCCACAACAATACCTCCAGTCTCCTGTGTTTGTCTCATAATGTTACCGTGGTACTCCTCGCACTGAGTGTGGGGACTACATCTCTTTGAAGCTGGTGAACCTTTGTGACTTCTTCGACCAATAGTGTAGAAGAAGTGATGCTTGGGGATCTCTGAAGCTAGCTCATAAGAGTATCATGCAATTTCTCCTTATTCTCTTGAATGACTCATTCTTGGAATGAGCTGCCATATTGTGGGGAAGCTCAAAAGCCCACAAGGAGATGCCTCATGTTGATGTGCTTGCCTATAGCCGAGCTGTGGTCCAGCCAACAGCCAGTATCAATTGCCAGACAGGTGAGTAAAAGCACCCCAGGATTCCAGCCCCTAGCCACTGGATCGCCCCCCAGTTGTCAACCCTTCCAGCTGAGGCCCCAGATGTGACGGGCAGAGACCAGCTGTTCCCACTATGTTGCTGCTGTTTAGTCGCTCGGTTGTGTCTGACTCTTTGCGACCCTGTGGACTGTAGCCCGCCAGGCTCCTCTGTCCATGGGATTCTCCAAGTAAGAATGCCGGAGTGGGTTGCCATCTCCTTCTCCAGGGGATCTTCCCAATCCAGGGATGCCCTGTCCAAATTCCTGACCCACAGAATGAGTGAACATAAATAAAATGGCATTTTATGTCATTAAGTCTTGGTGTGGTTTGTGACACCTGGGTAGCAAGCGGAACAATTATTAATTGCTGTTATGTATTACATATCCCAAGAGACAAAGTGCCAAACAATACCACTCCCCAAGAAAGCAGAAAGGGTTATCGTTGATTTTTGTTTTAAAAGATCTTTCCCCCTCTTTCCTATTTTATTTTGTTCATTGTGTTACCTTACGTAAGTCACGCAACCTCTCTGTGCCCTGGATCCTAACATGTGAATGAAGAACAATACTCCATCCTAGGAAAGAAAGGACCACAGAGATAAGAGGCAGGAGGACGCTCTGGGTAAAACTTGCTCTCCTGACCTTTAGTACTGACAGCTCATGAAGGAGAAGCCCCAGCCCTCTCCCTCCCATGGTACCCCAAAAATCAAAGTTGCAGCAAGAGGCTAGAGTTAGCTCCCGTGCAGAAACTCAACAGCTGTCCCAGCTTACACGGGGACATTCTATGATGGGGATGGAGCTGCTACCCTTGCCCCCTCCCTTGTTCCCCACCAGCCCGCTTGTTTTGGGGAATGAGAGCTTATCCGCTCCTCCTCCCTGGACTTGTCTGAACTCTCTTTGCCTACTTTACTGGGCCTCTGTCCTCCAGGCTTGAGCTAGCACCCAAGGAAACGTGGCCAGCCTTGCTTTTGCCCTTAAGTCTCCCCTGGCTTCCACTCAGCTCCCAGGGATGGGGGCAGAGGACTGGGGCAGGTGGGCAAGAAGAGTTTGCCTGCCTCTGCTTGGGGATCTTGAGGTTTCTATCTGCCTGGAGTGGCGAGACCAGCATCCCTGGTGCCCTCTCTCTGCCATGCCTGGCTCTCTTCCTTGCCATCTGCTGCCATGTGTCCAGCCAGCCTGCCCACTTCTCCCTGCCTGTCTCTGATTCTGATCCTTCCCCAGGTTCCAGCCCAGAACTTCCCTGGTGGGGGTGACGGCGGATGGTTGCTGCTCAGTGCAGGACTGTGAAACCCAAACCAAATGCTTCGCTTTCGAGCCAACAGACTCTGCTGCTCTGACCCTGGGACCAGCCAGCTTAAAGCCCTCTGAGGGCTCCTCATTCCTCTCAGGAGCCCTCTCAGAGCCTACAAGTTCTTGGGGGTCCCACCAACCCCTTGCCCTCACCTTTTGCATTGAGCCGCCATGGTGTCAGGATTCCAGGCATCCTGACAGCCTTTCAGGTCCTTGACTACCACATGACCCCGGAGCCCAGCACTTTGTTCATACCCTTCTTTCTTCTTTGGTTGCTTTTCCCTCCGTGAGTTTACCCTTCTACTTCTTTTGGATCTCGGTGCAAGTGTCATTCCTGTTGGGAAGGCTCCAGTCCCCACCTCCCCCCCAGCTCTGTCCTTGCACGTGCTCAGAGCGCTGTAGGCCTCCCGTCTTGTCAGGTTCACAGTCACACACTGAGCATGGCACTGATGTCTGTTTGCTCCGTTAGGTGTTTAGCCCTTTGGGAGCAGGACGCTTACTCAGGCGTCACCTCATCTCCCCAGTAAATGCAGCAGAGTGCTCGGTGAGTCAGAAGTACTCACTCCATATCTGTGGAAAAATGAATGCACAAGCAGGCATAACCCTTTCTGCTGTGTGATCTTCCTTTTGGATTTTTGTTGGCATCAAAACCCTTCCAGAAAAGACAGAACAAAACGTGGTTGTAAAGTAGGCATGTGGCTTTTTACCTGCTGTCATTTGCTCACTTTCATCCCCATAGGAACCTGACGCCCTCAGGAGAAGTTCAGGGCAACACGTCCTGGGCTTGTGTTTTTGCCTTTTCTCCTTATAATCTGTGTGACCTTGGACAAAGTACTTACTTACTTCTTTATTTCTCATCTGTAAAATGGACTGATAACATGGTTGTGTTTCTTTTTTTAAATTTTTAAAAATTCGTTTGTTTATTTTGGCTGCACTGGGTCCTTGTTGCTGCACACAGGCTTTCTCTAGTTGCAGTGAATGGCGGCTACTGTCTAGTTGTGGCACGTGGGCTTAGTTGCTCTGTGGCATGTGGAATCTTCCCGAACCAGGGAGCCTATGTTGCCTGCATTGGCAGGTGGATTCTTAACCACCGGACCACCAGGAAAGTCCAACATAAGTGTTAATAGATGCACAGCACTGAGAACTAAGTTGAGCCCAGAGTAAGGACCCTGAGTTTGATATTATTATTACTATTTATTATTAGGAAAGACTGCCCTTTGCTAGCCTTGCTGTCTCCATCTTCCTGCTGTCCACGAGCCATCACTGGCCCCCGTTCTGGTGTTCCCTCATCCCGGTTCCTCTGGATTTCAGAACTCCCTACACAGGAGCCTGGCCCTGGAGCGTGAGGGTGACCCGTGGACAATGCATCATGCCTGTCAGGGTCCTATTGCTTCAGCGGCTGGTGAGGCAGTGTCCTGCTGGGAGAGAGAACTTCCCATAAAGATGGATGGTCTTCCACTCCTTGACAGCACTCCAACTGAGAGAGATCAGGGACCCTGCTGTGGGAGGGGAGGGGGTTACATGTTAAGGGGCCACTGGACCCAGGGTGGGGGGACGAGGAGGGGCATAGAGGCTTGGTTCATTTTGTATTAATAACACCCAGTCTTGCAGACTGACAGGCCCTCTCTCACTGTACAGGTAACTGCGCAGTTGCTCAAGGATTTCTTTGCACACTGGTGAACCCCAAGGTTTACAGGCATGCGTTCTGGGGTCAGTAGCCTTAAGAATGAGTCCATGCTTTGCCATTGTATTGATCACTAAACTTGGACCCACTGAACCAGAAAGCAGCCACAGACCATAAGTAAAAGAATGGGTGCTCTCCAACAGAGCTCCAATAGAACTGCTCCAAGAGCAACAGGGGAGAATACTGGAGTGGGTGGCCATTCCCTTCTCCAGGGGATCTTCCTGACCCAGGGATCAAACCCAGATCTCCTGCATTGCAGGCAGAGTCACCAGGGAAGCCTAGTATTTCTATACATAAGCTTCTCAAGATTCTCAAGAATGACTTGCAGCTGCTTTGGAGTCTATTCTGTTGGCTGGTTCTAAAAGTCCATCAGCCTTGGAAAGAATATAAGAACATGACCCCAGGCAGAGGAAAGGACAACAGGAAGTATGCTGGTTTTAAAACACATTCAAAAATTCCTTGGCACACCTCTCATCAAAGGATGGAGCCTAATTCCCTTTCACTTGGATATGAGCCAGGCTTGGTGACTTGCTCCTAATGAACAGAATATGCAAAGTGATGCCCTTTGACTTTTGAGGTAAGCTGGGCAGTCACTGCAGCTTCCTCCTGGTTCTCCTGCATGGGGCACTTGCCTTTGGACTTCTGAAACTTGACACGTCTCTCCCTCTCCCTGTTCCATCACACTGTAGTTCTCCTGTATAATGACCTCATTTCCTCCTCCTGAAAATGGATCTTCTGTGCGGGATTATAGGTAGGGAAGAAAATGGTCAAATAAATAATCACTCAAGCAGATAATGGCAGATATGAGAGCAGCTGACATGGATATCTGCTCTTTTGTTGTTGTTCAATATCTTATTCCCCCTTCCACCCAAAGCTCCCTACTTTCTTTGGGGAGCTGCTCCTTCTCCATACCATTTGGTTCCAGCTAGGCCTGATGGCAATATCTGGCATACTTACATCCTTGGTCCCAAGGGTGAACATGTGACCCATTCTGGCCAATCATAGTTGTTTACCCCTCTGGATGCACTGATTAACTAAGGGATGGGCGCATGACCCAAACAGAGCCAACTGGAGTTCCTTCTTGGAAACGTTGTGGCCAAAAGGAAATGGGAAGGATGTAAATATGGATGGAGCTGTCCGTCTGCACATATACTCTCTCCAGTTTATATGCCACATGGAGAAGAATCATTTTTTCAGGAGAAAAAAAAAATGTGGGTCAACATATACCCACTCCAGTACTCTTGCCTAGGAAATCTCATGGATGGAGGAGCCTGGTAGGCTGCGGTCCATGGGGTTGCGAAGAGTCAAACACAAGAGCGACTTCACTTTCACTTTTTACTTTCATGCATTGTAGAAGGCAATGGCAACCCACTCCAGTCCTCTTGCCTGGAGAATCCCAGGGACGGCGGAGCTTGGTGGGCTGCCATCTATGGGGTGGCACAGAGTCAAACACGACTGATGTGACTTAGCAGCAGCAATATATAAGAAATCAGCCAAACCAAGATTTGGGCACAGAGAGAGAATGAGAGTGATTTCCAGTCCCAAAGATCTGTGGGTAGCCCCATCTCTAGGACTCCGCTGACACATGAGCTAATATAGCATCTTTTTAGATTGAGCTGGCTTAACTTGGGTCTCTGTTACTCACAAAGTAAGAACTAACTCAAGCAGGAAATATATAGAGAGTTATGAGAGGGCATAAGAGGGAAAACTGATAATGTCCACAAGGATCAAGAAGGCTCCCCTGAGAAAGTGAATCTTGGCTGAAATGAGCAAGATGAATAGACTTCAGTTAGACCAAGAGTAGGGTCACGGGTTGAGGAGGCTGTTTTCCAGGTAGAGGATGTGGCAGATGCGAGTGGCTGGAGTCAGGAGGAAGAGAAGCTGGGTCAAAGAAACGAAGAGGGTGAGTATGACTGGAAGGGAGAGGACGGAAACGCTGCTGGCTCTCAGTGTAGGAGGCTTTACTGAGAGTTCTAAGAGCCTGCAACAGGCAACACCTGAAGCTCAGTAACCAACACGCCTGCCCAGGAAACGTCTTTCTAACTCTCTCTCCATTGTCTCTTACATCCAACCACGTCCTCAGGGCCCCTTCTTTGCAACCTTGTCTCTCTTCTCATCTTTTCAGTCTTGATACTTCACCTCCTGTCTCTGGTCCACCTGAAGGAACCAAAAGCCCCTTCTTTTATTATGTGGGGCAGAGGGCTTTTAAACTTGAACAGGAACTAGAATCAGAATCACCTGGAGGGCTTGCGAAGACACAGATTCCTGGGAATCCTCCCCAGGGTTCTTGATCAGAAGGTCTGGGGTTGGGCCTGAGGATTTGTATTTCAGACGCGTTCCCAGGGGATGCTGATGCTGCGGGTCTCAGGACCAACTTTGGGTACTACTGATGCAGAGCAATTTTACTGCCCCTTCATCCCTTATAGTATGGCCTCCTCTTCTTCAAAGGATCATCCACTCCATCACAGATAATGGCATATCCTCAGTTTATTGGTCTATAAAATGCAGATAAATAATGGCATCTAATTGGTAGGCTTATTTTACATATTTAAATGGTTAGACCCATGACTGATACTATTTAGGTGTTAGTGGTGATTGCTTTGGCATTTTGTATTTCTCAAAGATGGCCACAACAATACCTCCAGTCTCCTGTGTTTGTCTCATAATGTTACCGTGGTACTCCTCGCACTGAGTGTGGGGACTACATCTCTTTGAAGCTGGTGAACCTTTGTGACTTCTTCGACCAATAGTGTAGAAGAAGTGATGCTTGGGGATCTCTGAAGCTAGCTCATAAGAGTATCATGCAATTTCTCCTTATTCTCTTGAATGACTCATTCTTGGAATGAGCTGCCATATTGTGGGGAAGCTCAAAAGCCCACAAGGAGATGCCTCATGTTGATGTGCTTGCCTATAGCCGAGCTGTGGTCCAGCCAACAGCCAGTATCAATTGCCAGACAGGTGAGTAAAAGCACCCCAGGATTCCAGCCCCTAGCCACTGGATCGCCCCCCAGTTGTCAACCCTTCCAGCTGAGGCCCCAGATGTGACGGGCAGAGACCAGCTGTTCCCACTATGTTGCTGCTGTTTAGTCGCTCGGTTGTGTCTGACTCTTTGCGACCCTGTGGACTGTAGCCCGCCAGGCTCCTCTGTCCATGGGATTCTCCAAGTAAGAATGCCGGAGTGGGTTGCCATCTCCTTCTCCAGGGGATCTTCCCAATCCAGGGATGCCCTGTCCAAATTCCTGACCCACAGAATGAGTGAACATAAATAAAATGGCATTTTATGTCATTAAGTCTTGGTGTGGTTTGTGACACCTGGGTAGCAAGCGGAACAATTATTAATTGCTGTTATGTATTACATATCCCAAGAGACAAAGTGCCAAACAATACCACTCCCCAAGAAAGCAGAAAGGGTTATCGTTGATTTTTGTTTTAAAAGATCTTTCCCCCTCTTTCCTATTTTATTTTGTTCATTGTGTTACCTTACGTAAGTCACGCAACCTCTCTGTGCCCTGGATCCTAACATGTGAATGAAGAACAATACTCCATCCTAGGAAAGAAAGGACCACAGAGATAAGAGGCAGGAGGACGCTCTGGGTAAAACTTGCTCTCCTGACCTTTAGTACTGACAGCTCATGAAGGAGAAGCCCCAGCCCTCTCCCTCCCATGGTACCCCAAAAATCAAAGTTGCAGCAAGAGGCTAGAGTTAGCTCCCGTGCAGAAACTCAACAGCTGTCCCAGCTTACACGGGGACATTCTATGATGGGGATGGAGCTGCTACCCTTGCCCCCTCCCTTGTTCCCCACCAGCCCGCTTGTTTTGGGGAATGAGAGCTTATCCGCTCCTCCTCCCTGGACTTGTCTGAACTCTCTTTGCCTACTTTACTGGGCCTCTGTCCTCCAGGCTTGAGCTAGCACCCAAGGAAACGTGGCCAGCCTTGCTTTTGCCCTTAAGTCTCCCCTGGCTTCCACTCAGCTCCCAGGGATGGGGGCAGAGGACTGGGGCAGGTGGGCAAGAAGAGTTTGCCTGCCTCTGCTTGGGGATCTTGAGGTTTCTATCTGCCTGGAGTGGCGAGACCAGCATCCCTGGTGCCCTCTCTCTGCCATGCCTGGCTCTCTTCCTTGCCATCTGCTGCCATGTGTCCAGCCAGCCTGCCCACTTCTCCCTGCCTGTCTCTGATTCTGATCCTTCCCCAGGTTCCAGCCCAGAACTTCCCTGGTGGGGGTGACGGCGGATGGTTGCTGCTCAGTGCAGGACTGTGAAACCCAAACCAAATGCTTCGCTTTCGAGCCAACAGACTCTGCTGCTCTGACCCTGGGACCAGCCAGCTTAAAGCCCTCTGAGGGCTCCTCATTCCTCTCAGGAGCCCTCTCAGAGCCTACAAGTTCTTGGGGGTCCCACCAACCCCTTGCCCTCACCTTTTGCATTGAGCCGCCATGGTGTCAGGATTCCAGGCATCCTGACAGCCTTTCAGGTCCTTGACTACCACATGACCCCGGAGCCCAGCACTTTGTTCATACCCTTCTTTCTTCTTTGGTTGCTTTTCCCTCCGTGAGTTTACCCTTCTACTTCTTTTGGATCTCGGTGCAAGTGTCATTCCTGTTGGGAAGGCTCCAGTCCCCACCTCCCCCCCAGCTCTGTCCTTGCACGTGCTCAGAGCGCTGTAGGCCTCCCGTCTTGTCAGGTTCACAGTCACACACTGAGCATGGCACTGATGTCTGTTTGCTCCGTTAGGTGTTTAGCCCTTTGGGAGCAGGACGCTTACTCAGGCGTCACCTCATCTCCCCAGTAAATGCAGCAGAGTGCTCGGTGAGTCAGAAGTACTCACTCCATATCTGTGGAAAAATGAATGCACAAGCAGGCATAACCCTTTCTGCTGTGTGATCTTCCTTTTGGATTTTTGTTGGCATCAAAACCCTTCCAGAAAAGACAGAACAAAACGTGGTTGTAAAGTAGGCATGTGGCTTTTTACCTGCTGTCATTTGCTCACTTTCATCCCCATAGGAACCTGACGCCCTCAGGAGAAGTTCAGGGCAACACGTCCTGGGCTTGTGTTTTTGCCTTTTCTCCTTATAATCTGTGTGACCTTGGACAAAGTACTTACTTACTTCTTTATTTCTCATCTGTAAAATGGACTGATAACATGGTTGTGTTTCTTTTTTTAAATTTTTAAAAATTCGTTTGTTTATTTTGGCTGCACTGGGTCCTTGTTGCTGCACACAGGCTTTCTCTAGTTGCAGTGAATGGCGGCTACTGTCTAGTTGTGGCACGTGGGCTTAGTTGCTCTGTGGCATGTGGAATCTTCCCGAACCAGGGAGCCTATGTTGCCTGCATTGGCAGGTGGATTCTTAACCACCGGACCACCAGGAAAGTCCAACATAAGTGTTAATAGATGCACAGCACTGAGAACTAAGTTGAGCCCAGAGTAAGGACCCTGAGTTTGATATTATTATTACTATTTATTATTAGGAAAGACTGCCCTTTGCTAGCCTTGCTGTCTCCATCTTCCTGCTGTCCACGAGCCATCACTGGCCCCCGTTCTGGTGTTCCCTCATCCCGGTTCCTCTGGATTTCAGAACTCCCTACACAGGAGCCTGGCCCTGGAGCGTGAGGGTGACCCGTGGACAATGCATCATGCCTGTCAGGGTCCTATTGCTTCAGCGGCTGGTGAGGCAGTGTCCTGCTGGGAGAGAGAACTTCCCATAAAGATGGATGGTCTTCCACTCCTTGACAGCACTCCAACTGAGAGAGATCAGGGACCCTGCTGTGGGAGGGGAGGGGGTTACATGTTAAGGGGCCACTGGACCCAGGGTGGGGGGACGAGGAGGGGCATAGAGGCTTGGTTCATTTTGTATTAATAACACCCAGTCTTGCAGACTGACAGGCCCTCTCTCACTGTACAGGTAACTGCGCAGTTGCTCAAGGATTTCTTTGCACACTGGTGAACCCCAAGGTTTACAGGCATGCGTTCTGGGGTCAGTAGCCTTAAGAATGAGTCCATGCTTTGCCATTGTATTGATCACTAAACTTGGACCCACTGAACCAGAAAGCAGCCACAGACCATAAGTAAAAGAATGGGTGCTCTCCAACAGAGCTCCAATAGAACTGCTCCAAGAGCAACAGGGGGGTTTGGTCTGAGGCCACAGTATTAGCAATGCCACAGACTGCTGGGAGGATTATACCAGATAACGTCTTAAAGTGTTTAAGTGGTAGAGATGATAACGGTGACCTTAGTGATAACTATGTTGATGGTGATGATGATGATGATGCTAATAATGGTGTCCTGGTGATGCTGCTGCTGCTGATAGTGATGGTTGTGCTGAAGATGGTGGCAGGGATGGTGGTGGTGGTGATGATGGTAGTGATGGTGGTGGTGATGATGGTGAAGGTGATGATGGTGATGATGATGTGATACCTTGGCAAAATTCACCCTCAGTCACTGTCACTGATTGCTAGAATACCAAGGCCTATGTTGAAACATCATTTTCATCACAGCCATCCCTGGTAGGACATGAGAATAACTTGATTGGTTGTCTCAGCCTAGATAGGGCTTGGGGACCACACACTAGGAGAGCAGGCCTGGAAATGAGAGAACCTGGTTCTCCTTTTGTACAGCCAGCACTGATTCTGTTTGCCCCTGGACAAAGCCACCCCTGCCCCCTCGTCCACCTCTGTACTTTCTTCTTCCTAAGCTGAACGGGGTAGCCAAAGTGGAAGGGAACTTGGACTCAGTGAACTTGTAAATAATGTCTGTGAGCACAGGTTTCCCTGAAGAGACCATGACCACACTCTTGCTTCTTTAAGACGCCGACTTCCACGCGTTCACACATTTACCTTTTACACATTTGTGCATAGTGTGGTGCCCAGCACATGGAAGGAGGCTAATGACTGTAATTTCCAAAATAATTAATAATAAGAACAAGGCATTAAGACTTACTCTAAAGGGGCTTCTGTCACAGCTCAGGTTGCTTGGGAAATAGACTCTGAGATGCAGATCAGCAAACAAGAAGCTTAAGAAGAGGCTTTCGAGGTGGCACAGTGGTAAAGAACCCACCTGTCTATGCAGGAGATGCAGAAGATGTGGGTTCGAACCCTGAGTCAGAAAGATCCCCTGGAGTAGGACAAGGCAACCTACTCCGCTACTCTTGCCTGGAAAACTCCATGGACAGAGGATCCTGGTGGGCTATAGTCCATGGGGTTGCAAAGAGTAGGGCACGAGCGAGCAGCTGAGCGCACACACTCAGAATCAACACCCGGGGAAGTGACCGGAAGGATCCAGGAGTCGGCAGAGGGAGAAGGGCTGACAGTCTGAACGGAGTCATCAGTCAACCTCACAGGGAGCCTAAAGCCAGGATAACCCCCCAGAGCTTCTCCCATTGGGGAGAAGGACACACCTGCCTTGGGAAGATGGGACACCCCTGGGTGAAGTAGCTCTTCTCTGAGCTGAGGCAGCTGCCAGAAAGATTGACAGCTGAGGTTTAGCCGATGACAGCGCTTCTAACAGTGAGGGAGCAGGTTCTTCCTTCCTGAATTGAGACCTGGGACAGCACGCATATCAGGATCCAGCACAGATATTGCTATTGCTACTAAAAGTGAGGAAACCAACGCTCAGGACGGCATCAGAAGCTGCTCAAGATGCCATAATTTGTAAGGGGAAGCACTAGGATTCAACTCTAAACCTGTTGGATGTCCAATCAGTTTTGCTCTTGTTATGCTCAGAACTTGCCAGAAGACAAACTTCGGAGAGGCGTGCTTGCCCACTTTATTGAGTAAAGGAGACAGCAGGGGAGGTTGCCCAGAGAGTCGTGGAAGGGAGAGGAAACAGATAAAGAAATACATCAACCAGAGGAGACATTCTGTTGAACAACGGTTGTTTCTGCCATTAAAATAATTAGCTGGTTAGGAAGGGTTATTCCCCAGAGGAATGGTAATGCTATCACCTACTTCTTCCTCGAGAACAGCTATTCGTTGTTTCCTTCAGAGAGGAAATTCAGAGTGAGTTGTGGTTAAGAACAATGACTCCGGACTATCAAAGACCTGGCTAGGAAGTTCCACGGCTCCCCTTTCTAGCTGTGTGACAATAGACAGATAACTTATCCTCTCTGAGCTTTCTACAATATTTATAGACAGAGGTGGCATTGTTGTAGTGATCAAAAAGATTGAACAACAGACCTTTTTAAATTCCATGTACATTTTCAAGGAAATTGTTTCAGTTTCTGTATTTAAAAGGCGCTCAGTGGAAGCAATGCCTCAACTTGAAATCATAAGGATAAAAAATTTTGTTTAACGCAATCATCTACCCCCATTTACGGCTTGAAGAGTTAGGGAATCTCTTGGCATTAACCCCATCAGTTTCCTGCTCATCCATCAACCTGGGTCTTTCGTAATTCTTGGTTGGTGCATGGTACCTGACACTTGGCTCAGATCTCAACCCCTCCCTGCCACCCCTCAATGTGTAGATGTCTGCCAAAAAGGAGTTTCAAATGTTAACTGATTCATCATTATACCTATGGTCACTTCATTCTACTTCCCTTGAGATCTACCAAGGGAAGTCTTCGAAGACTTCCTGTGTGAGGAAGGAAGAGAAAGAGAAGGAAGGAAGTAGGGAGTAGGGATGAAGGAAGAAAGGAGAAGAGATGGGCACATGTTTTCTGGATGGACAAGAGGTTTCACCCAGAGCCACCATTTCCTGGCTATGTGACCCTAACCACGTGACTGAATTCTTCCAAACCTCAGTTTCCTTACGTACAAAATGAAAAGAAAATATCTACTTTAGAAAACTGCCAACAGAGCTTAACTGAGATGCTACATGTCACACCAAGTATACGGGTCAACACATAGCAGGCACTCAGCAGTGATCCCACCTTTTTTGTAATCAAGTTTTAAATATTAGCACAGTTCCTTTAAATAGAATAGCACCCAACAGTGGTTTCTCTGTACAGAAGTGGCTGCAGAATTTGCCATGCCTCATGCAAAATGAAAATGGGGGGGGGCCCTTATTCAAAAAATAACCCAGCCCAATTATGCTAAGTGAAATAAGTCAGAGAAAGACAAATACTGCCTGGCATCACTCATATGAGGAATCTAAAATATATAACAAACCAGTGAATATAAAGAAAAAAAGGAAGCGGACTCACAAACAGAGAGCAAACTAGTTACCACTGGTTACCAGGCGGGAGAGGGAAGGGGAGGGGCAAGACAGGCATAAGAGATTAAGAGGTACTAACTATTAGGCATAAAATAAGCTACAAGGACATACGGTACCACATAAGAAATGTAGCAAGTATTTTATAATAATATAAGTGGAGTATAACCTTTAAAGATTATGAATCACAATATCATATACTTGTAACCTATAATATTATGTATCAAGTATACTCCAAGAAAAAACCCAGCCCAGGTATTGCAAATGTTACAAATGTAGAACAGGAAATGATGGGAATATCATCCCTGTTTCTTCTGCTCATTGTCACATAAGACTTCCCTTAATGAAACACACCAAGTTATTAAGATTTTAAAGTGGGGACAGTAGCACCTGAAGCCAGCCCCGACTCTGTAACACACTTGAGGTGCAAGCCTCTGGAATAGACTGCCAGGGGACACCTTTCCTGCTCTATTCCTTCCCTGGAAACCAGTCTCTGACTTCTGAGATGCAGGAGCTGACGCCATCTTTCTCTCCAGTCCCTGGCAAAACCTTGCACCTAACACCTACAGTCATTTTAACTCTCACAGGCTCCTTGTGAGTTACAATTACTATCTCCAATTTACAGAGCGGGAACAGTGAGGCAGAAAGAGGTGGCAGGACTTAGCCCCCAAACAAGCCGTTCCTGAGAGTTCAAACTAGAATTCGCACCCTTATCTCTTCAGCTCTGACCTCTGGGCAACTCCCTTGTTCCCTTGAGCACAGACCTGCACACACGTGTAACATGTCCAGACCCCACGTCCCCACCAGCCCCCTTTCCAACCCCGTTCTGAACTTTTCAAAGACAATAAGCTCGAACAGCAATACATTCAGTTGGTTCCCAAAATAACAAAGGATGCCTGTGGATACATCTGTGACTGACACAACATATTGGCTGGTTTCACTGTTAATTAATGCACAGAGGAATCATTAAATCAGATCAAATTCATTTTAAAAAGGTTCAGCTCTGCTCTCCTCTCCTTCACATCGTGAGGGCTGTGTGGATGGTCAAGGGGGAAGGGAAAGGGAAAGGACACCGCGATTTAATTTTTCAAGTAACACTGTTCAAATAAAAATACATTTGTTCGAATGAGATTGCCCTGAAACAGCGTTTGCATTGATGGCTCTGGGAGTAATTCTATTAAGTCTGAGCAGATTTTTCATCGAGAGGCAGGAAAATAGGGTGAGAGAGTGAGGGAGGGAAAGGACCGAAAGTCGAGTGTAACCTTATGGAATTGCAAAAATCAAATATTTTAACCCATTTTTATCTCAGGCTTCTCCACGAAAGTTGTTCACTGTTCTGCTGCCTCATGTGGGAGACACGTCTAAGTCAGCCTTCCCTTTGGCGAGACTGGGCACTGGGGTTTAGCCGGGCAGGGGGCCACAGCTGGGCCAACACGCCAAGGACTGTCTGCTGCACCAGGTAAGCTGGAAATCAGAGTGGCCCTGGGAATTTTTCTCTTCATTGCTCCTGGACAGAAAGGCAGCTTGAGAAACACTTGTGTGTATGTATACATGCACACATATATGGGTGCACACATATATTGGTACACACATATATGCACACATACCCACATGCACATGGTCAGTATGCATACATGTATACATACATACACACTTGCATGTATACAGTATGCTGCTGCTAAGTCGCTTCAGTTGTGTCCTACTCCGTGCGACCCCATAGGTGGCAACCCACCAGGCTCCCCCATCCCTGAGATTCTCCAGGCAAGAACACTGGAGTGGGTTGCCATTTCCTCCTTCTCCAATGCATGAAAGTTTAAAGGGAAAGTGAAGTCGCTCAGTCACGCCCGACTCCTAGCGACCCCATGGATCGAAACCTACAAGGCTCCTCCATCCACGGGACTTTCCAGGCAAGAGTACTGGAGTGGGGTGCCATTGCCTTCTCCAATGTATACAGTATATACAGGCACATAAATACAAGGATACACACATATGAACATACCTATATACATATATGTATATATGTATCACCTTTGGATGAGACTATGTGTATATATACATACATATTCAACATATATACACATTTACACACGCATGTAATTTGTGCTCAGTCGTGTCTCACTGCGACCCCATGGACTGTAGCCTGCTTGGCTCCTCTGTTCATGGGATTTCTCAGGCAAGAACACTGGAGTAGGTTGCCATTATGCATAAAACATACACACAGACATAGATATACACACATGAATATACACACATGTATGTACGTGCTTCTGTACACATGTATACAATCACCTTTGGAGGAGACTATGTACATGCTCACACATGTATGCAATATGTATACACATGTATATGTGTATATACAACGTAAGCAACATCAGGTAAGACTAATACATACACACACATCTTCACGTATACATTGTCAGAGTCTGAAAAATAAATTCAAGTGTCACTGCAGAGTGTTTGTCACATACTGGATACTGTGTCAGGGGCTACACAAACCTTAGCTCCATAGATCCTCATACTAACTTGTCAGGTATGTTATATAGAAGGCAGTACTAGCTCCATTTTATGGATGAGCAAACTGAGAGTCACACAGGAGAAGGGAATTTTCCCAAAGCTACAACTGAGTGACTTAACTCTGGTTCTTAATCTATGTTATATTTCTGAATCAGTTTACAAATTCCCAGGAGGTCTTTGAGGAAATCATGAAGTGCATGTTTTCTCAGCTTTCCCATCTGTTCAATGGGCGGAAGGATTCCTGCTTGTCTCTAAATCAAGAAGCTGAGGGGGAAGCAGGTGGGACTCAGGAACCATCTCCTGATTTCTCCCTCAGTGAAGAGCTGTCCCCTTTTCCTTTGCTAAGTATTAATTTCCTAGGGCTCCGACAACAAATGGCCAACTACGAGGCTTTAAAAACCCCCCCAAAACTGGACTTCCCTGGTGGTCCAGTGGTTAAGAATGTACTTGACCTGAGTTTGATCTCTGGTCTGGGAAGATTTCACGTTTCGAGGCAACTAAGTCCACGTGCTACAAATGCTGAGCCCTCGCCGTAGACCCCAGCAGCCGCAACTGCTGAAGCCGGGCCTAGAGCCCGAGCTGTGCAGCAAGAGAAGCCGGTGCGATGGGAGGCCTGTGCGCCTCAGCTGGAGAGCAGCGCCTGCTGGCCACAACGGGCGAAAGGCCACACGTAGCCGCGGCCAAAACTAAATCACGAAACAGATAGCTTTTCAAAACATACAGTTAAAAGAACCCCGAATTTATTCTTCCACATTTGTGCAGGGCAGAAGTCTGAACTCAAGGCATCGGCAGGGTCACGCTCCCTCCAGAGACTCCGGGGGAGAATCCTTCCTCCTCTCTTCCAGTTTCTGGTGGCCCCAGGTGTCCCTTGACTTGCGGCTGCATCATTCCACCCTATGCTCCCGTCTTCACACGAGTGTCTTCCCTCTGCATCCTCCCCTCTCCCCTTCTCAGGATACTTCTGTTGGATTCCGGGTCCACCTGACTGACCCACGATGATCTCATCTCAAGACCCTTAGCTTAATTTCATCAGCAGAGACCTTTGTTTCTAAATAAAGTTGCATTGACAGGTGGGTAGACACATCGTTGGAGAGCCGGCCATCCAACCCACTGGATTCTCAGAGAATTCTCTTTCCTTTTTGAATCTTCCTTTTCCCATTGCCCATATTACCTTTCAACATACTGTATATATTTAATCTCCTTATTTTTCTTATTGAATGTCTATTACTCCCTACTAAAATATAAGCTCCTGGAAGACAAAGAAGGTGGTCTGTTGTGCTCACTGGTGCATCTCAAGAGCTTATAATGGTGCTGACACTCACTAGACTCTTAAAATGTATCAGCTGCCTTTTATTATTATCAGTTCTTTAAGCATCTGTCTCCTTAACTCTAACACAAGGAAAGCAAAGCCAGGGCTTCCATCTCCTTTCTCATCGTACCTGTTGTTTGACATGCAGGAGGCATCCAATTAAACTGTGTGAAATAGTTGCTATCTTTATGGAGCTCTAGGTATCAGACCTTACTGTAAGGACTTTATGTGTGGTGCATCATTTAATCTTCACCACAATTCTTTGTGAAGTGTATCATCAGTACAACCATTTTACAGAAGAACAAACTGAGGTCCAGAGAAGTAAAGTTACCTGCCCAAGTCCATTACTGTTGTTTAGTCACTAAGTCATGTGTGACTCTTTTGCGACCCCATGGACTGTAGCCCACCAGGCTCCTCTGTCCATGGGATTTCCCAGGCAAGAATACTGGAGTGGGTTGCTAGTTCCTTCTCCAGCAGAGTCTTCCCAACCCAGGGATCACTTCTTCTAATATCTATTCTTTAAAAAACAACATACATATACCTACGTATATGCATGCGATGTGAATATATACCCATGCAATCACTTTTGGAGGAGATTATATACAGATACAAACACATATACACATATACAATGTATGAAGGCAGTGGCACCCCACCCCAGTACTCTTGCCTGGAAAATCCAATGGACGGAGTAGCCTGGTGGGCTGCAGTCCATGGGGTCGCCAACAGTCAGACAGACTGAGCGACTTTACTTTCACTTTTCTCTTTCATGCATTGGAGAAGGAAATGGCAACCCACTCCAGTATTCTTGCCTGGAGAATCCCAGGGATGGGGAGCCTGGTGGGCTGCTGTCTATGGGGTCACACAGAGTCGGACACGACTGAAGTGACTTAGCAGCAGCAGCAGTAGACATAAAAACATGTACCCAACATTTGGCCAGTGGGAGGGAGAGATGGCTCAGTCATTTCATGGCAGGTTGATACCCAGGCTGGACCAGCTGAAGGGAGTCTCCAAGATGAGATAAACACACTAGGAAGCCAAGCCCTCATTTTACTGGGCTGTCTGGAGCACATGTACACTTATTTGCTATATGCCACTATTGTTTTTCCCAGTGTGGTCCACTAAGGAAATTTCTCCAGGTGCCCACCTAGTGGGTGGAATGTACTTTCCTGTGGCAGGGCTGCAGTGGCATGTGGCATCCAGAGTAAGTAGAAATTGGAGACCCCTGATGTCACAAGTGAGGTTTGAAGTCAGCCACTTCTTTGGACTATGTCAAAAAGTGATGCTGAAAAGGGACCACAAAGAACTATGGAAAGGACTGGGGAGGAAAGGTCTTTGTGGAGGAAAGAGAAACTGGATCCCATGCAAAATTCACCAATAGCAGTCCTCAAGATTAAGATTATTGGGAGCTCTCTTTATTGGATGGTTTGGAGACAGCTGCTCAATGTCACCCCTCAGGGACTTCCCTTAAGGCAGGTACAAGAAAGGTTTAGAAATAACAGATGCCAGGGAGATGAAGGGAAGATGATCAGTCTTCATGAAGCACCTACTGTGTGCCAGTCCTGTGGAGAGCTTAGCAACCATTTAACATCATTCACTCTGAATTTTTTTAGCTCTGGCTGCACATGGGAACGGGAGACGGCAATGGCACCCCACTCCAGTACTCCTGCCTGGCAAATCCCATGGATGGAGGAGCCTGGTGGGCTGCAGTCCATGGGGTCGCTAGGAGTCGGACACGACTGAGCAACCTCACTTTCACTTTTCATTTTCATGCATTGGAGAAGGAAACGGCAACCCACTCCAGTGTTCTTGTCTGGAGAATCCCAGGGGCGGGGCAGCCTGGTGGGCTGCCTTTTCTGAGGTCACACAGAGTTGGACACGACTGAGGCGATTCAGCAGCAGCAGCATCAGCAGCAGCAGCACATGAGAATGGGCTTCCCAGGTGCCTCGGTGATAAAGAATCCATCTCCCATTGCAGGAGACGCAAGAGACGTGGGTTTGATCCCTGGGTCAGGAAGATCCTCTGGAGAAGGAAACGACAACTCACTCCAGTATCCTTGCCTGGAGAGTCCCATGGACCGAGGAGCCTGGTGGGCTACGATCCACGGGGCTGCAAAGAGTTGGACATGACTGAGAGCTCACGCACGCACACAAGAATCGTCCAAGGAAGTTTTCAAAAGATACAGGACATCACAGAGCACCGAGCTGAGCCCTGTGATGAGCTAGATGGATGGGATGGGGTGGGGCGTGAGGGAGGCTCATGAGGAAGGGGGTATATGCAAACTTATAGCTGACTCAATGCTGTACAGCAGAAAGTAACACAACACTGTAAAGCAACTATATTCCAGGAAAAAAAAAAAAAGATTCCGGATGCCCAAGACCCAACGGCAGAGACGCTGCATCCTCTGGCCTTGACCATGCCGTGACAAAGGTCTATTTCAGAAGCACCTCGAATGATTACTAGGAGACTGGAGTTAAGAATCAGCTGGTTGGTTCCTCGCAACAACCCTCCAAGGATGACACTATTTATGTCTGCATTTTAGAGATGATGAAATTGAGGTTCCGAGTGGCTAAGAATCAAAGCCAAGGCCGCACAGCTAGCATGTGACAGAACCGGGATCCGTGCCTGCCTGGGGGTATCCGACTCCAAATCCGGTGCTCTTTCTACTGCCAAGGTGGCAGGGCGAGCTGGCCCTGTAGACACCTTCTGTTTCACTCCCAGTGGCCATCAGTCACGTAGACCTGGAAGGATCAATGCCATCAGAGTCCAGGTGGCCTCTGTCCAAACACTCCCTCCCAAAGGAACGAGCTTCAGGGACTCTACCTTGCACAACCCAGGCTGGACTCCTAAACCCTGAAGTCATGATGGAGGTGGGCTGGATCAAAAGCAGGAGGTGAACTCAGGGTCTGCGGTTTGTCCTTGTCTCTTTTTTGATCCCAGTAGTACTCTTTCCCAAGATCTTCAACGGTCGTTGCTGTGGTTTAGTCACTAAGTCGTGTCCGGCTATTTTGCAACTCCATGGACTGCCACCAGGCTCCTCTGTCCATGGGATTTCCCAGGCAAGAATACTGGAGCGACTTGCCATTTCCTGCTCCAGAGGATCTTCCCAACCCGGGGACAGAAGCTGTGTCTCCTACACTGGCAGGTGTATGCTTTACCACCGCGCCACCAGGAAAGCCTTCTTCAACTTACTTCTAGAGAAAGAGGAAGCATGCAGGTTCCCAGAAGGAGTCTCAGGCCCCTGACGGGGAAAGCGGCCACTTCGTTTTCCTGTCTCTTCACTGCCTTAATTAGCCATTTGGTGACCCCATGGTCTCTTTATATGCATCCAGCATTGGTCCTGAAATATGGGGGGTGTCTGTTGAAGAAGAGTCAGTCAGACTGTCAATACCGCTGTCCAGCAGGCTGATCCAGGCTCGGTGCTGACCTGCAATGAGATCATTGAGTCATCTGTCCTCTTCCCCCGGCCAAAATGTTAGTGGCGTGTGGAGCGCGGCTGAGGTGGCAGTGTCGAGGCCGTTGGGCGGCTGACTTCAAACCCGAGGCCCAGCACCGCAAACAACAGGGAATTTTTTTTTTTTTTAATTTATTTGGCTGCATTGGGCCTTGGTTGAAGCACTCAGAATCTTTTAGTTTCAGTATGCATGATCTAGTTCCCTGCCCAGGGATGGAACCCGGGCCCCCTGCCTTGGAAGCACAGAGTCTTAGCCATTGGACTACCAGGGAAGTCATTCTAATACTTCTTGATGTGTCCTGGTCACTGGACGTACTGTAGCCCTGTGAAAGAGGTGACAGCACCACCCCCTTCCTTGCCCTAGAAGAACCCCAAGTTGATCTCAGTGTTTGGGTGTCCCCACTCTGTCACCCCCTTCATCCCCTGACAAACTCATGTGAATTAATGTCAACTCCTTTCCTGGGGTTGTAGAAAAGAAAATGTGACCCGAATGAATAATGTATTGCAAATGTCAAAATAAATTTCAGCGAAGAATGATATTTTTCAAGGAGATCTAATGAGAAAACTGTTCAAAAGGCAGAGTTAGAGTTTCCTGGTTCCACATTTAATTAACTCAATCTGACTTTTATTATGCTTTGTATTATGTGTTTCCTTGTTCGGTAAACAAACAGCAGAAAATTAAACTAGGGCAACTGCCAGCGAGCAGTAAATTTAATTGAAAAATAATGAATTGCCATGGGGTACCATAGAGTTTTGTAAAGATAAACTTATTTTTCCTGGAAAGTTTCCACTTGCATTTGTCACAATTTGATGTGTAAAAGGGACAAAAGAAATGAGCTATGGTGCTTGGTGGTAGACACGTGAGAGTGGAATGGCCTTGGAGAATAATTCATAGGCGGGTTTCTACGATTTTCAACAGATGAGCCGTGATTTCTCCTGAAACACAGAGTGGGCTCCCTGGGGGGTTCTAACTCTGTCCTCTGGATCTGCAGAACCTGCCAAAACTCTACCCATATCAACTTGCAGTCAAAGGAAGCACACTGCAGAAGAAGCAGGGTGACCCTGAAAATAAGACGTGTATGTGATTTAGGGAAAAGGGAGCCTTTAGACAAAAAAAGGAAACTCCCAAATAGTTCTATTCCACGTGACCAATAACTGCTTAAGTCCTTCAAGCTTGATATGAATCAAAGGTATTTCTAAAACATCTGGCTATTTATTTTCTTTCCTTGATATCTTTTCCGCATGTATTGGTACTCTTCTAATGATTCTCTGAGTTTATGTCCAGGCAAAAGAAGGTTTGAATTAAATCAGGAGAAAAACAGGGCCTCTCTGAGTGATATGGAAACATTCACATCTGGTTCCCGGTCTCACAGTGTGAAGGGCAGGTGTCTGTTTATCTGCTTATAGATTCAGTCTTCCAGGTTCAAGTGCTGGGAGTCAAACACAACTCCTCCTCCATTCCCCACCCCCACCCCCACCCCATCCCCCGAGCGGGAGGGGCCGCACCTTCTCTATCAGCTGCTGCATGCGCCTCTGGAAGCGGCAGCGGCTGTCCCTGAGATTCCTCAGCAGCTCTTCCTCCGCCAGGACCTCGCCCTCCATGGCGCGCAGACCAGAGCCCCACTCNCCCCCGAGCGGGATGAAACCACTGGGTTCTCCGCATGTGTAACCTTTCCCATGTTCTCTCTTGTTGATGAAGATTTACTCAGTTTTTCTCTGAAGTCTGTAGCAACAGTTCCCACCGTGAACAATGATCTTTTGCTGGGGAGCTTCTCTTGATTCTTTTGTTTGGCACAAAAGAATCCACTGTTTGGTGTTAGATACTCATTTTGGACTCCATACCCACACCTAACTGGTTAAATAGACTTGAGTCATTTGTTTAGTAAATATTTTCTGAGCACTGACTATGTGACTGCACTATTCTAGCTACTTGGGGCTTTAAAAACAAAACAAACCCAAATCAAAAATCCCTGGCTTCATGAAACGGACATCTCTGGGGGAGAAGGACAGGCAGAATCAGTGAGTGTGTCATAAAGCAAGGCTTCCTAAGGAGAGACAGATACACAGAGTGCCAGAAGGCAGCAGCCGGCTACAATGAACCTCCCGGTAGAGATAATGTTGAGAAAAGACTTGAAGAAATGGAGAGCATGACTTGAGGATATCTGAGGGCAGAATGCTCAAGCACCGGAAGACAACTGGAAGCACCCTGACAATGTTCTGGGCAGGGGCACACCTGGGGTGTCCTTGGAAATGCACAGAGGCCAGTGCACCTGCAACGGAAGCACCAGGAGACAGGTCAGAGAGAGAGAGCAGGGCCGAGCGGTGCCGGCTTTTTGCAGCCACTGTCCGAATTCTTAACTCTAGGTGACAAGCTACAAGAGCAGCTCAGGTAGAAGTGTCAAGACCTCACTCTGAGTAATGTGGAAAGAAACTAGAGGAGGCAAAAGAGGCCACAGGCAAAGCTGTTAGGCTCTGCAACCGTGCGAGGGAGCCAGGGTGGCTTGGACCTGGTGTTCATCTGGGAAGTGAAGAGCTCCTGCAACAACCCAACAACATCTTTAGTCGACTTGGCCAATGAGGAGACAAAACTTGTATGTAGTTATCTTAAAAACGGAAATAATGCAGGTCAGTGTTTACTGCCCATATAATAGAGGATTCATAAATGTTCATTCTTTTCTATTTCAAAGCTTCTGACCTAAAAAGTGGTGCATGAAACCATAAGAATTTGCTAAACCATAAGGTTTTGCAAACGTTGTAACTTCAACTCAAAGAAAGAGTTGGGAGCTGTAATATATAACTCATATGTGGTTTTTTAAAAACATCCATAAGGAACAGTACTCAAAGCCATAGGGGTCTTAATGGACATATTATGTACATGAAGTTATACATAGTGCTGGAGTTTATAAAGTAGACTTATGATCATTGTTGGTAAGTAAAGAAAGGAAACGTACTAGAGATACTGTTTAAAAGGAATGATACCTTTTTCTTTATTTTGAAAACAACCAAGAGAAAAATATTAATAGTTGTTAAGTCTAGGTGGTATTAACAAGTGTTCAGTTCAGTTCAGTTGCTCAGTCATGTCTGACTCTTTGCAACCCCATGAACCACAGCATGCCAGGCCACCCTGTCCATCAACAACTCCCGGAGTTCACCCAAACCCATGTCCATCAAGTCGATGATGCCATCCAACCACCTCATTCTCTGTCATCCCCTTCTCCTCCTGCCCTCAATCTTTACCAGCATCAGGGTCTTTCCCAATGAGTCAGCTCTTCGCATCAGGTGGCCAAAGTATTGGAGTTTCAGCTTCAACATCAGTCTTTCCAATGAACACCCCAGATTGATCTCCTTTAGGATGGACTGGTTGGATTTCCTTGCAGTCCAAGGGACTCTCAAGAGTCTTCTCCAACACCACAGTTCAA
>SJYX01005003.1:257125-275611 GCA_006410675.1 Oreotragus oreotragus
GGTAGGGGGAGGGAGGTTCATGAAGGAAGGGATATATGTATGGCTGATTCACGTATGATTCACATATGGCTGATTCACATATGGCTGATTCACGACGTTGTACAACTGAAACTAGCAACACTGTAAAGTAATTATATCCCAATAAAAAATAAAATTAATAAAAGGGCTCTGACCGTGTGGTGCTCTTGTATCTGAATTAGAACAGTAATGAATGAAACCCTCTCCCTCTGTCTCTCAATCCTGCAATATCATATCAAAGTATTCCTAATACATTCAGATGCTTTCTAGGAAAGAGTTTGCCAATGTTGGCCCCGGTGTTAAAAATTTTAAATAGCCTTTTCTTTCACATCACTTTGCAAGCAACACGAAGTCCCTTCGGGATGAACTGACACAAGGAGGAACAGTTCTTCACAGATGTGAGATGCAGTGATGCAACTTGTCTGGCCTTTTATGTAGGGAATGATTTTGCTGAATTTCTATTTGTTTTTCAATGGTCAGATAAGAAAAAAACCACAGTATTTTCCTCTTTCGTGTGTTATAAATTAACATAATTACCAAAAATTCAACCAAGGCTTCTGATGTAAATGTGTATTAGTTTTAGCTAAGCCCCTTCAAATGCCACCACATGCCTAAGGACCTGGGTATAAGGATCTATTTTCACAGTTCTTTCCAATTCTAATGAGCAATGAAGAAGTTTATTTCAAAATAATCCTTCTGTATTAAGCACTGGCTTATTGACAGGTCCCCTTTTATCATAATTGTATGAAGTTTATTTTCTAAATGAAAGTTTATTTTCGCATGGAATTCTGAGGTTTTGCATTGTGTATGTGAGGCAATTAGTTTGGGATTTTTGGAATTTATTTTAGACCAGACAGATGTCTTCAATTTACACACTCCAGGAGGTGACAAACCCTATTAAGATTCAAAAGCTATCAATTTGCTTTATCTTTGTTCTTCAGCATTCTCAGCTATGATCCAAGATAACTCTCTTTTTGTTTGCTTGATTTTGTGGTCGTGTGTTTTTATGTAGACAGAAGCAGAAATTTAAGGAAAAGATGAAAGATAGCTTTTGTAATTATATCACTGTCAAAATCTGGTGGGTTACTTTAAGAACCATGAATTTTACCTTCATTAGGAATGCATTTTTGCTAACTAAAATGCTACCCTCTTAGCAGTCATGGTTTGTGCATGTACACACACACTAGCTGCTTATCTTTACTCATGTTATTCTTTGCCTTGTTGGTGGCCCTGAGTGAAATATGATACTGCGTTTGCCTACATTTTCTGTTTCTCATCATTGGCTGTTGTTACACAGGTAACGTAAACGCATCTCTAAATTGTATTTGCTAAAGCGTCAATCCGGTTATTCTTCTATTCGATGATCAAATCCCTTGCAGATCAAAAACAATGGCACGCCTATTGTGTGCAAAATTAAGTCCTGGACTGTTGATGTTGGACAGTCTAGCGGGGACGACGGGGGTGGGGGATGTCGTCCCATTCATTTTTTCCTTTTCAGTATTTTTTGTTGTTGTTGGAGGATAATAGCTTTACAATAGTGTATTAGTTTCTGCTGCACAACAACATGAATCAGCTGTTTGTACACCCATATCCCCCCCTTGTTGAGCCTCCTTCCCCACCTCCCATCCCGGCCCTCCAGCTCATCCCAGGGCACGGAGCCCAGCTCCCTGTGCTGCGCAGCAGCTTCCCACTAGCTGTTGGACACGTGGTAGTGGAGAGATATCAGTGCTGCTCTCTCAGTTCGTCCCACACCTCTCCTTCCTCCCCGTGTCCACAGGTCTATGTTCTATGTCTGCGTCTCTGTTCCTGTCACTTTTGTTCTGAAATTGGAAGACCGCACCGCTGCTGACATCCTTTTCAGGTGCTCTCTGCGGCCACTAGATGGCTCAGTAGATGTGCTCACGTCTTTCCCAGAGTAATTATTTCAAAATGTAACAACCTAAATTGCTATTCATTTCTCGAAGTCCAAAATTGCACCCGGATTGTGATGACTATAGGATTAAAGAAATGAGGGCTTGACAGCCCCAGGACTCCATCTGAATAAACCCAGCCCGCCGAGGGACAATCTGGTTTACGTGTTTGCCTTTAATTATGGTCACCATATTCTGTTTGTGGTGGACGCGGGGCGTGTTCTGGCTGGCAAGGAGATATGAGCTAACAGATGTCATCGGAGGTGTCAGATCTAGATCAAATGTAGAATGATTATACATCCTGACACAGTTGTTATTGAAATCAAGGATAATCCGTTATGTACAGGATGTCTGACTGACTGGTCTTGGTGACATGGTACTTGACTTTGAACTCATGTTGTTTCCTTTATCTTGGATTAAGTTATTTACCTATAAGTCCAATCGAGCTAAAACCACTTGGAACTAAGATCAGAAGGTTACTTCCTTAACCTAACTACTTTAAACCACTTCAAATGTATATACTGAAATATACTTTAGTGAGAAATATCATAGGCATTTCTATTAAAATAAACAAGCTCTGCATGTTGACCATCATAATTTAAAAGATTTTTTTTTTCCTGGACATTCTAGGTAATACAGCAAGTCAAGAAAAATAGAAATGATATTACTATTGGAAAAAGAGGGACAAAAACATTGTTGGGTGTAAATTATATTATTTTCCACCTAAAAATAGAAGGTTTTAAAAAGGAAGTTTTGATAAATGGGTCAGTTACTGAAAAATTATACAAAAGTCATTAAATTAAAACATTAACTGTAAAAATCAACTTTCTTTTATGCAGCAATTAGCGATTAAAATAAAACAACAAAATATACTCCATTTACAATAACATATGGGAATGCTTAAAAAACATGCTTATGGCAAATACTACAAAACTTTCTTGAATGACATAAAGATATATTAAAAAAGAAAAGATTACTTTCCTCCTGGATGGGGACAAAAATACATTAAATGTATTAGTTCTTCCCCTAATTAATTTAAAAAAATTTTAATTTTAGTGATAGTTTAACAAGTGTCATGCCAGGGTAATTTTCTTTTCAAATTTTAAGACTAAGTGGAGGGAAAGAGGCAGGAAAATAAGAATGAGACTGTTTTGTTGTTAAGTAGTCTGTTTATAGTTTATCATGAACCTACAGTAATTACAAAAGTATAGCACTAACTACTCGAGGATAATAAGAATTCATATATAATATATTATTAACTAGATATTAATGTGTGTGTGTGTGTGTGTGTGTGTGTGTGCTCAGTCGCGTCCAACTCTGGGACCCTGTGGACTGGAGCCCTCCAGGCTCCTCTGTCCATGGGGATTCTCCAGGCAAGAATACTGGAGTGGGTTGCTGTGCCCTCCTCCAGGGGATCTTCCTGACCCAGGGACTGAACTTGTGTCTGTTGTGTCTCTTGCATTAGCAGATGGGTTCTTTACTACTAGCACCACTTGGAAATCCCTAAAATATTAATACATGTGCTGTATTATTTATATGGGCTTCCCTGGTGGCTCAGAGGTTAAAGCATCTGCCTCCAATGCGGGAGACCTGGGTTTGATCCCTGGGTCGGGAAGATCCCCTGGAGAAGGAAATGGTAACCCACTCCAGTACTCTTGCCTGAAAAATCCCATGGACAGAGAAGCCTGGTAGGCTACAGTCCATGGGGCCGCAAAGAGTCGGACACGACTAAGCGACTTTACCTTCACCTTCATATATAATATACTATAAGATATTATTGTATATATGACTTAGTACTTAATAAGCTAGCTCTCTAAGTTATTGGATAAAGAATGGATTTACCCCCACATTATGTTTATTTAATATTTCTTTAAAAATTAACATAGTTTCCTACAATGAACTCTATTGCAAAATATAATACAGGTAGATTATAGACAGAAATGATGAAACATAAATATGTAAGAAAACTAAAAATATCAACTTAAACATTTACATAATAATAACAACAAGAAAGCTTTTAAGCAATTGAAAGGGGAAGCATTCATATGTGTGACTGAAAGAGAAAGTGTTCTCCATTGTGTCTGACTTTGTGACCCCATGGACTGTAGCCTACCAGGTGCCTTTGTCCATGGGATTCTCCAGGCAAGAATGCTGCATTGGGTTGCCATGCCCTCCTCCAAGGGACCTTCCTAACCCAGGGACTGAACTGGGGTCTCCCACATTGCAGGCAGATGCTTTACCGTCTGAGCCAACAAGGAAGCCCATATATATGATTACCTAAAAATAAATTTTTTTCCCAAACTACAAAAATGATAAATTAAATTATCAATAAGGGAAGATTTTTTTGGGGGTAGAGATTGATGAAAAGTGCTATTATTCTCAATATATTGAGCTCTTACAAATCAATTAAAAAAAAACCACATTTTCAATAAGAATTTCTACCACAGTAGAAATTAAGGGCAAAGATATGAGCTGGCAACTCACCAATTAAGAAATATAAATGACAAATGAACAAGTTGAAACTTTTTTCAACTACACTCATAGCCAAAGAAATGAAAATTACAGCAACAATGAAATACCGTTTTTGTCTCAAACTGGCAATGAGTTAAAGTAGTAATTATTGAGTGCTGGGCAGAGTACCGAGAAATGAACACTCATATTCCAATGGTGGGTGTGTAAATTGGAACCACATTTCTGGAGGGTGATTTGGCAATGAATGTCAAGCACATTAACATGTGCATATCTTTTCACCCAGGAATGCCACATTTAGGAATTGATTAGAGGTATATAAAAATATCTGTGCAAAGATGATCACTATTCTATGTCTCATTACTGTGAGGATTCAGGCCAAGTTTAAGTGTTCAGAAATATCAGAGGGATTACATAAACTATAGCATGTGCATAGAACTCTTTTACCTAGTCCCTCAGCAAATATTTATCTAAAATAAGATGCTACATAGTCATTGGAGATCTAAAAGATGAAACGGCAAGGAAATGTTCACAAGATGCTGTGTGTGTGCTCAGTTCTGTCTGATTTTTTTGTGACCCCCAGGTTCCTCTGTGCAAGCGATTCTCCAAGCAAGAGTACTGAGGATTCCCTCCTCCGGGGGAATCTTCCCAACCCAGGGATCAAACCCGCATGTCCTATGTCTCCTGCATTGCAGGTGGATTCTGTATGCACTGAGCCTCCTGGGAAGCCCCCATAGGATGTTGCTGGGTGATAATAACCAGGCACGAAGTAACATGCATGGGGGAGATCTTATTTTTATGAAATGTGGATGCCCCAGTCTTCAGGAGAGTGAAGACACAAAAACACTGATAGCAATCCTGACACCCATATTATGCAGACTGTGAATGTAACTGTGGGGTTTTAGATCCCGTCTCAAAATTCCCCTCAGTTGCTATTCTTCAGTTCACATATACCTGACTTGAGGGGCTTCCCTGCTGGTCCAGTGGTTAAGGATCCACCAACCAGTGCAGGGGATACAGGTTCAGTTCCTGTTCTGGGAAGATTTCACACGCCACAGGGTAACTAAGCCCGTGCACCCCAACTCCTGAGCCCATGTGCTGCAGCTACTGAACCCTGCACACCTAGAGCCTGCACTCCACACAAGAGGAGCCGCCGCAGTGAGAAGCTTGCGCACCACAGCTAGAGAGTAGTCCCAGCTTGCCACAGCTGGAGAAAAAGCCCGTGTGCTGCAATAAAGACCCGGGACAGCCAAATGAATACAGAAACCTTAAAACAACTGATTTCATCCTACTCTGCCATATCCAGTATGTAATAATTGAGTTCCTTGAACTGCAGTGAAGATGAAATCAATTAAATCAGTTAATGCATATCAGGAACATGGAAGGCGACTTGTCACCTAGCAAGCACTCAATAGCTATTATTATTATTATTATTAGAAGACCAGATTGTTGTGGAAGTCTCATGTTCAGTATTCAGGTCCATTCTATTAACTAAGTTTATGTAACTTAGAGACCACCTCTCCCAATTCTTGGGACTGGCGTCTTTAGGAAAGTGTATTGTCACATTCAAAAATATGTGATAACCGGTAATGTTCAGGCACTAACCCAGTCATAGTGGACAGACACTGCCCTAAAGGAGCATCTAGTGTTAACTTTCTAGGTGCCAGTTTGTGGGAGGCTTGGGGAAGGGCACCACACTGCTGAGATATTGAGGGAGGTGCCTCATGCACTCTATTTACCATCCTATTAAGAGGTATTTCACTATTTCCCCCACTGACAAACTAGATGTTAGCCTGGCTTCATAACTACCATATGAACCACGTTCTTTCTTACTATCCTAAACCATCATGAAGCTGGAAATAAATATAATTATAAAACAGTGAATATCTTTTACCCTCCATCTAGTTCCAGAGGAATTAAAGCTTTTTTCCCTTTAGTGGGGAAAAAAAAATGTAATACAGAACTGTGTTTAGATTTTGTGTATCTATTACATTCTCCAAAAAGGGTAAATGGACCAGAACCTGGGTAAATGGACTGGAACTAACCAGTCGCCTCGGCTTGCTCAGCTTCCTCGCCTCACTTGTCTAGTGTGAGCGTGTTAGACTGGGCTTACATCCTCTCAGCTCTTTAAACTCTGTTCCTTTTTCTTCTTTAATTACACAGCCTCAGCCTGAGCTCTAGCCCAGGGCTCCCAGAGCCTACCCAAATCCAAAAACGTAGGAATGCTACGAGAAATCCACTGGGCTGGAAAAATGCACCCAACCCACAGAGTGATTCATTGGCCCCCGAAAAAGGTTTTGCTGTTACAAATTTTTGTCCAGAACATTTGATCCAGCAGTAGTTCAGTCTAGACACAAAGTGGTCAACACGCTTTGAACAAATCTGCTTTTAATGTGCGGAGTGCTCTTGTTTCCAGTTATTATTCTGAGTGATTAAACAAACTGCCAAACTCTTCCTGCTGCCGTCACCATTTATTACTGAGATGCTTACTGGGGATTTAATAGTATTCCATTGGAGACAATATCTTGAGCCTGACGAGCTCAAAAGGAAAGAGATGTGCTTTTGGCACAAATTGATAGAGTTTCAAGATTTCTGTAATAGATACATATACAATCATATTGTTGAGTGGAAAGAAATGTGTTTCCAATAAGCAGTATTTACTGGGGTTTAACAACGATATAATAGTTACCTGTCTATTACACGGTAGTCAAAGCTAAAGAAATGTGTTTCTAATAATCAATTGGCATTTCAAATAATATAATATAACCGCCATATGATATGCAAGCCTACCTAGATACAACCTGCATTCTAAACTTGTTCTTGGGAGTTTCATTCATGGAAATAAGGTATCACTGATTGGCCATTGTCAAAAAGCATATTATCATCAAAGGGCTAGAATTTCTATTTTTTTTTCTCATACACTTTCTCAGCTTTTCTTTTTTTCATTCTTTCTTTCCACTTCTGCATAACATGTATTTCCTTATACCTCGTCTCATAACTAGTTGAGATTAAATTTTGCCTATATTAAGTAAAGGGATTCTTCCTTACAAATGGGGAAAAAAAAGAAAATAATTGAAGAAGAGCCTTTAGCTCATTTAACCCACGTCTGGAGAAGTGGATGGGAGAAATCTCAGAGCTACAGGGATGTCTGTGTGATGACAGAGAGCCTTGGGAATAATTCTGCCTGTCACTTTGTGGTCATAATTTCATGAGTCATTATGCCATACACCTTAAACTTATTCCGTGTTGCAGGTCAGTTACATCTCAATAAAATGGAGGGAGAAAATAATTTCAGCTACTCTCTCTTCCTGGGCCACCTTGAAAGCAGTCCATTCTCTCACATATAGACTTTGCATCTCTCATTTACTCATTTGCCAAATATTCATAAGACACCTATCTGATACTAAATTGCTCTGCTTGGAGTTAGGACCACAAAAACAAAAGGCAGAGAGCATCTGCCTTCAAAGAGCTCTCTGTCACACGGGGGAGAGGGGAAGGACAACACCTAGCGTCACATAGCACGACAGACAAAGGGCACCATGCATATGAGCACAGGGAGGGGGGTCGGGGTGGCGATGACCCATCACAGACCCAGATGGCTTTCTTCTGTTGTCAGATGGATGCAGGATTGATGCTGTTGTTCAGTTGCTCAGTGGTATCAGACTTTTCACGTCCCCTTGGGCTGTAGCCTGCCTGGCTCTTCTGTCCATGAGACTGCCCAGGCAAGAATAATGGAGCGGGTAGCCATTCTGTTCTTCAGGAGATCTTCCCGACCCAGGGATTGAACCTGGGTCTCCCACATCACAGGCAGATTCTTCACTGATAGACCCACCAAGGAAGCCACAAACCTATTGTTTAAATTTCAGACCAATAGCCCCCAGGCAGCCACTGGTTGAGACTTCAGGGACAAGGGAATGCTCCCTCCTTGAGGAGACCACAGGATGACTGGGGTGTGACACAGCAGGCTAGCTCTCCCCTTCGGGTTGGTGCCCATCAGAGGTTGACTCTTGCTGTCCAGACAGCATCTCCTGTGCAGAAGACACTCGGAGTGCCCCGTCCAGCAAGGGGTCCTGGGCTTTGTACTGAGCATCCCTGTTCTGCCCTCCAAGCAAGCTCTGGGGGTGAGACACCCAGGGTCTCCAGCCACACGTGGCATCTCTTCCTGTAGCTAGCTGCAGTCTCCAGCCCTGCGGGTGCATGGCAGATACAGGAGGAAGCATATGGCAGAACGTGTGCTCCTGAGATGCTAAAACCTTTTGGGAACTGGAGCCGTTAAAAGGGCGTGCCTCTATTCCTGCCTCTGCCAAGTGTCAGCCTTCATTAAAGGGCTCCCTCGGAGGGTGGGCGGGGAGATCAGTTGCAGAACGGAGTGAGGGGCCCAGGTGGGGATTCCCTCCCCAAGCTCCAGAGGTCTCAGTAGCGGAGATGGGCACCTGCGGGAGGACTTGTCACAACAGATGCTTTCGCAGGATTCTTCCACCCATCACGTGCACATTTTGAAAGGCAGGGCTCTGCTGAGAATTGACCCGTTTCTTTGCAGGCCCTTCTCATCCCACCTCTCACCATTTCTAGCCTGCCCTCCCCCTTTCCTTTGCTGCTGTTTTGGAATTCTGAGACCCCCATGCAGTGTTCTTTGCTGTTTAAAGTTAGTGGGTTTTTTTTTTTTTTTGGAAGACATTTATTCCAATAATAACATAATGAATTTGTAACATCCTTTGACAAAGGGAGTCATTCTTTCTAAAGGTACTTTGAAAGATGTTGCTATGCAAATACTATCTCACTTTGAGTTTTCAGCCTAATTAAAAGTGGTGAGAAAGTGATATTCTGATTTGGCATGAAAGGGAATTGAGACTCAGAGAGGTTGAACAGTTTACCCAAGCTCACACAGCTGACGATGGATAGAGAGGGAAACAAAACCTCTGGTTTCTCTACTATCCCACCTCAGTGCAGTTCTCTTGGCAATTTCTCTCCGAGATGTGGTTTAGAGAGACAGAAACTGAAAAACTGCTTCCTAGTTTGGGAAGTTTCCTTTTTGATCTAGAAGAAAATAATAGCACATTTACAGATAAACTGTGAGATTAAATATATCAGCAAACATTCGTGTATAAGCATATGTAGTATAACTTACACAATGTATTGTCTGTGTTTTTCAGGAATGTTTTAAATATTTTTAATATTTCGGAATATGTCCTGAAGGATAAGTTCTTTTCAAATATACACTCCAGTTTCTCTCTCTTTAAAAAAGTCCACAATTTTGTAATTTGATATTTGAAAGGAAGTTATATATAATTTTTACACGGTTTATACTGTTTTACTTGGTATTAACATTATTGCTTGATATTTTAAGCTTTTATGAATAGTGATCCCATTTCATTAGTTTTATGACTGTACATAAAAACAATTTAATCTGAATCCTGCTAATATGAAATTCATGACCATTCAAACATAGACCTTTTACCTTTGTTTAGCTAATGTGGGACGCCTATGTGCAACTGGAAAATGTAACCCCTATGTGTTTGATATGCTTAAGAAAATACAGGTATCAATCTCTTTAGAACCAGATGCTTACATCGTATGCACTTCTTACTCTTATACTTATTAAGACCAGTCTCCAAGAGTTTCTGTGTGCCAACAATTATTGGCTTAAGTATGATGTTTGAGATAGTCTTGAAACTGATAGTTGTAATTCATTTTCTTAAACATCATTTGTGAAACCTTACAGACTCAGGCCACTAGTCCAGTTAGGAATACTTAAGGGCAGTGGAAAGACACAGAGTTTGGGGCCAGACAGACCTTTTTTGAATGCAGTGCTGCCACCTTTTAGCTGCTTATCCTTCAACAAAAGAATTAATCCTCCTGAGTTTTGTCACCATCCAAACCCAGGCACTTCTGAGAATAGAAGAGAGTGTTGTTAATAATTACTCCTGGAAAAATGAGGAGAATCAGGGACTGGCCTAGGCAAACCAGACATACAGTTACTCTATTAAAATGTGATTTGTCTTCCGAAGTTTTGGTCTGCAGCTTATCTAAGCTGGTGTCTTGTTTCAATTTGTCTACCATTGCTTCAACTATAAGGACTCAAATCTCCTTTTAAACCTCATGATGTCATCTTGAATCTGTCACAGAATAGCCTTGTTAAAGTTATTAATCACATGGTCATATGTCATAAAGTCCTAGAGTAAAGTTTAATGCTTCTTACATTATTCAGAGAGAGTCCGTTGGACTGCAGAGAGATCAAACTAGTAAATCCTAAAGGAAATCAGCCTTGAATATTCAGTGAAAGGGCTGATGCTGTAGCTGAAGCTCCAATCCTTTGGCCACCTGATGTGAAGAGCCGACTTGTTGAAAAAGACCCTGATGCTGGTAAAGACTAAGGAGAAGGGAGAGGCAGAGGATGAGATGGTTAGGTAGTATCAGCAACTCAGTGGACATGAATTTGAGCAAACACTGGGAGACAGCAGAGGACAGAGCAGCCTGATATGCTGCAGTCCATGGGATCACCAAGGGTCAGACACAACTTAGCCACTGAACAACAATGACAAATTAATTCAGAGCTTTTCCACTCCCAGATATCAGAGTGCCCCGTCCAGCAAGGGGTCCTGGGCTTTGTACTGAGCATCCCTGTTCTGCCCTCCAAGCAAGCTCTGGGGGTGAGACACCCAGGGTCTCCAGCCACACGTGGCATCTCTTCCTGTAGCTAGCTGCAGTCTCCAGCCCTGCGGGTGCATGGCAGATACAGGAGGAAGCATATGGCAGAACGTGTGCTCCTGAGATGCTAAAACCTTTTGGGAACTGGAGCCGTTAAAAGGGCATGCCTCTATTCCTGCCTCTGCCAAGTGTCAGCCTTCATTAAAGGGCTCCCTCAGAGGGTGGGCGGGGAGATCAGTTGCAGAACGGAGTGAGGGGCCCAGGTGGGGATTCCCTCCCCAAGCTCCAGAGGTCTCAGTAGCGGAGATGGGCACCTGCGGGAGGACTTGTCACAACAGATGCTTTCGCAGGATTCTTCCACCCATCACGTGCACATTTTGAAAGGCAGGGCTCTGCTGAGAATTGACCCGTTTCTTTGCAGGCCCTTCTCATCCCACCTCTCACCATTTCTAGCCTGCCCTCCCCCTTTCCTTTGCTGCTGTTTTGGAATTCTGAGACCCCCATGCAGTGTTCTTTGCTGTTTAAAGTTAGTGGGTTTTTTTTTTTTTTTGGAAGACATTTATTCCAATAATAACATAATGAATTTGTAACATCCTTTGACAAAGGGAGTCATTCTTTCTAAAGGTACTTTGAAAGATGTTGCTATGCAAATACTATCTCACTTTGAGTTTTCAGCCTAATTAAAAGTGGTGAGAAAGTGATATTCTGATTTGGCATGAAAGGGAATTGAGACTCAGAGAGGTTGAACAGTTTACCCAAGCTCACACAGCTGACGATGGATAGAGAGGGAAACAAAACCTCTGGTTTCTCTACTATCCCACCTCAGTGCAGTTCTCTTGGCAATTTCTCTCCGAGATGTGGTTTAGAGAGACAGAAACTGAAAAACTGCTTCCTAGTTTGGGAAGTTTCCTTTTTGATCTAGAAGAAAATAATAGCACATTTACAGATAAACTGTGAGATTAAATATATCAGCAAACATTCGTGTATAAGCATATGTAGTATAACTTACACAATGTATTGTCTGTGTTTTTCAGGAATGTTTTAAATATTTTTAATATTTCGGAATATGTCCTGAAGGATAAGTTCTTTTCAAATATACACTCCAGTTTCTCTCTCTTTAAAAAAGTCCACAATTTTGTAATTTGATATTTGAAAGGAAGTTATATATAATTTTTACACGGTTTATACTGTTTTACTTGGTATTAACATTATTGCTTGATATTTTAAGCTTTTATGAATAGTGATCCCATTTCATTAGTTTTATGACTGTACATAAAAACAATTTAATCTGAATCCTGCTAATATGAAATTCATGACCATTCAAACATAGACCTTTTACCTTTGTTTAGCTAATGTGGGACGCCTATGTGCAACTGGAAAATGTAACCCCTATGTGTTTGATATGCTTAAGAAAATACAGGTATCAATCTCTTTAGAACCAGATGCTTACATCGTATGCACTTCTTACTCTTATACTTATTAAGACCAGTCTCCAAGAGTTTCTGTGTGCCAACAATTATTGGCTTAAGTATGATGTTTGAGATAGTCTTGAAACTGATAGTTGTAATTCATTTTCTTAAACATCATTTGTGAAACCTTACAGACTCAGGCCACTAGTCCAGTTAGGAATACTTAAGGGCAGTGGAAAGACACAGAGTTTGGGGCCAGACAGACCTTTTTTGAATGCAGTGCTGCCACCTTTTAGCTGCTTATCCTTCAACAAAAGAATTAATCCTCCTGAGTTTTGTCACCATCCAAACCCAGGCACTTCTGAGAATAGAAGAGAGTGTTGTTAATAATTACTCCTGGAAAAATGAGGAGAATCAGGGACTGGCCTAGGCAAACCAGACATACAGTTACTCTATTAAAATGTGATTTGTCTTCCGAAGTTTTGGTCTGCAGCTTATCTAAGCTGGTGTCTTGTTTCAATTTGTCTACCATTGCTTCAACTATAAGGACTCAAATCTCCTTTTAAACCTCATGATGTCATCTTGAATCTGTCACAGAATAGCCTTGTTAAAGTTATTAATCACATGGTCATATGTCATAAAGTCCTAGAGTAAAGTTTAATGCTTCTTACATTATTCAGAGAGAGTCCGTTGGACTGCAGAGAGATCAAACTAGTAAATCCTAAAGGAAATCAGCCTTGAATATTCAGTGAAAGGGCTGATGCTGTAGCTGAAGCTCCAATCCTTTGGCCACCTGATGTGAAGAGCCGACTTGTTGAAAAAGACCCTGATGCTGGTAAAGACTAAGGAGAAGGGAGAGGCAGAGGATGAGATGGTTAGGTAGTATCAGCAACTCAGTGGACATGAATTTGAGCAAACACTGGGAGACAGCAGAGGACAGAGCAGCCTGATATGCTGCAGTCCATGGGATCACCAAGGGTCAGACACAACTTAGCCACTGAACAACAATGACAAATTAATTCAGAGCTTTTCCACTCCCAGATATCAGCTCTGACGGTGGTCCTTGGGGCCAGAGGAGGGAAAAGGTGTATCCTACTCCTTTTCTCTTTGTTCTTTGAATCCTCCTTCCTCTCCTCAATCCAGGGCTCCAGCTCCCCAGGATCAGGGCAGGGGGAGAGAGGTTTACAGGAAAAGTCCTTGTGCCACTGTTCCCCCATCCCCCAAGCTTTTCCAGGCAGAGCACCCACTGTGCACTCTATGCTTTTTTTTTTTTTAATAAAAAATCTGTGCCACCAAACAAAATGCTGAATTTACTGAAAAAGAGAAAATCTTAAAGGGAGACAGGGACAAAAAAGACTCATTATGTTAAAGGAATGAAGATAAGAATGACATGAAACCTTAGAGACCTTGCAAGCCAGATGAAATGGAGCATCTTTAAAGCAATAAAAGAAAAAAAGTACTATCAACCTAGAATTCTATATTCAGCTAAAATATCTTATATGATGAAGGTGAAACAAAGACTTTCCAGACTGTCGAAAGCATACTTTCCATTGTCATTAGACCACAATCATATTTGAAGAATTTAACACTCCCCTCCTCAGTAATTAATAGAAAGTGTAAAAATAAATCAGGAGCATATAGAAGACTGAAGTAATACCATAGATTGTTGTTGTCGTTCAGTCACTAAATCGGCCCAACTCTCTGCAGTCCTATGCACTGCAGCACGCCCAGCTCCTCTGTCTTCTGCTGTCTCCCAGAGTTTGCCCAAATTCATGTCCATTGAGTCAGTGATGCTATCTCATCTTCTGCTGCCCCCTTCTCTTTTTGCCTTCAATGTTTCCCAGCATCAGGGTCTTTTCCAACAAATCAGCTTTTTACATCAGATGGCCAAAGTCCAAGGGACTCTCAAGAGTCTTCTCCAGCGCCACAAAAGCATCTAATACTATTGATTAACTTGAGCTAATTGATAATTATAGAGCGCTCCACCATTTCCTGTAAATAAAACTTTCAAAGTGACCCCATATTAACACAATATTAACAATCTTGAAACACCAAAAAATTAAATATGATAAGTGTTGAAAAAAAACCTGTGCCAAGTATGGCTTAAATTTGCAGGTCTTTGACAGTGATGTTGAATATATTTTCCCCTTATTTCTCTTCTATAGATTACTTGTTTCTATCCTTGGCCAATGTCTCTTGCTTGACTTTTTGTTATATTTTCTTTCACTTTTTAAAATGGAGAGAGTAAGAAAAACCATCTCAATGCTTAATAATGATGATGACTAACATTTTGTAATATTTTCTCTACCTGCTTTTAATAGAAGAAATAAAACATGACAGATAAAATTGGAGTATACTTTTTAACTAACTTTGGTAACTGTGAACTCGAGTAGTATATTATTCATGTGTGTATGTGTATTTGGAAATGATATCATTTATGGAAATGATAAAATACCACACCTATATTCTGTAATTTGCTTCTTTACTCAACAATGAGCTCTTTAGATTCTTCAATTATGTATGTTAAATACATATATATTTAAAGTTTCTTTTAATTGCTATAAATATTCCCCATGTGTACTTGATTATTGAAAACCTTGTAATTGCCAAATAATGCTCTATTGTGTTTCTGAGTTTGGACTATTACAAGCAATGCTTATAAACATCCTGTACATGTCTCTCCATGTTTGTGTGCAAATATTTCTGGAGAGTATTTACTAAAAGTGGAATTTCTGAGTGATAAGATATGTGCATTTTAATTTCACAGACTACTGACAAAATGCCATTTAGTTAGTCATACCACTTTATACTCCTGCCAGCAAAGTCTGGTAAAACCCATTTCTCCACATGCTTGCCAGCAAGTAATATTGCAAAACATCAGAATTCTTATCAGTCTGATGACTGAGATATAACATTGTGTCTCAATTTGTACTCACCTGATCTTGTTTTTGCATGCCGTCACTTATTCACTTAATTTTGGATGTGTACAACATTTGTTATGCATAATGGCCATTTCCTGTTTCTCCATCTATAGATTCCCCACATCTTTCTCTGCCCATTATTCTTTTGGGATAATAGTTTTTACTTGTGTTTTATAAAAATATCCGTTTTTATTTATTCATTTAATTTGTTTGGCTGCCTCAGGTCTTGGCATGGCATGCAAGATCTTCACTGGTGTGCATGGACTCTCTGGTTGTGGTGCTGGCTCAGTAGTTATGGAGCGTGGGCTTAGTGCTCTGTGGCGTGAGCATCGCTGCTGGGGAACTGAAGCTGCTCTGGGGGCTAGGGTGGGGCGCCAGGACCCAGAGCTGTTGGGGGAGGAGTGCCCCGGGGCTCAGAGCTGCTGGAGAAGAGGCGCTAGGAACCTGGAACTGGGTATGGAGAAGGTCTTGGGGACCCCCTAGCCTTCCTGCCAGTTACCCTCTCATTAGCTTCCCACCAGGGATTGAGCTCATGTCCCCTGCATTAAAATGTGGATTGTTAACCACTGGACCACCAGGGAAGTCCCTATTTGTGTTTTAATAGAAGTACATTTACTGAAGATATTAGCCTTGATTTTGTTCCAGTTTATATTTAAAGTTTTCTTGGGGTGTTTTGGACACTTCAAAACATTAAGTTTCTGAGAAGTTATAAATTAGCCTTTTCCTTTCTGATTTTTCCGGAGAAGGCAATGGCACCCCACTCCAGGACTCTTGTCTGGAAAAATCCCATGGACGGAGGAGCCTGGTGGGCTGCAGTCCATGGGGTCGCTAAGGGTCGGGCACGACTGAGCGACTTCACTTTCACTTTTCACTTTCACACATTGGAGAAGGAAATGGCAACCCACTCCAGTGTTCTTGCCTGGAAAATCCCAGAGACAAGGGAGCCTGGTGGGCTGCCGTCTATGGGGTCACATAGAGTTGGACACGACTGAAGTGACTTAGCAGCAGCAGTTCTGATTTTTCTACTGATTGGATACTTACTCTATTTGAATGCATGGGATGGAGGTTAATATGACCTCAGAACTATTTTTAGATGAAAAAGAAATTTTAAAAAAGAATACATAGTGAATAGCTTTAACATTCTTAAATGGAATAGTGGGCAAAAATATATGTGAAAGGTAATACTTAACGTGGGAAAAAAAACAAAAATATTACATGAATTTTAAAGAACACACATAATTTTATTTTCATGGGCGTGAGGCAGCATTTCATGAGCAGAGTTACTCACTTTCTACATCCTTCTCGGGTACCAGGGCAATCCCCAGTTGAATGAACTACAAACCATGCTTTCTTGTGATGATTATTTACTTCTGGACTTCCTGTCCAAACCAATAAAATAGCTCTTTGAAAACTGTTTGTGAAGTTGTGGATTTGAGGAGCATAATTCTTTTAATGTCTAGATGATCAGCAAAGTAAGATACCTCCAGGAGTAATCTGACCTGAGCACAACATGAAGAGAAGGGAAATTGTCAGGTAGACAAACAATAAACGTAAACATAATCAGCCTCTTCTAACAAGGACACCTGAAGCTCCTGGGTCAGCAAAGGGAACCTGCCTGATATTACACAGAGACAGTCTCCGGCAGACATTTCCTGTGTGTAAATTCCGTTCTGTCTGTAATTGTCGGAATTGATTATTTAAGGGCTGGCCGGATGCGGTGTTTTTCTGGACCTGGTGGAATGCCTGTCTCCCAGGATCTGGTTCTTCAGGCAGCCTATGCTGACACTCTGTGTCCTCCCAGGACCGGGCCCCTGGAAACAAACCTAAGGTTCGTGGCATGGATTTGCGTGGGATGGGATCCAGTGTGAAGAAAACACCATTGACTACTGGACCCTCTGTGGATGAAAGTTAGAAGTAAATTATATAATCTCCCGCGACTGGCCTGGAAAACTAGGGAGACAAAAATTCTGATCCATGGTTACAAGTATTCAAACAGCTCCAAACTCAAGCCATTAAAACTCCCTTAGAGGAGTTTTACCTTAGGGGCACTCTGTTTCGGTTTGGAAACAAGCTCCAGCTCAATAGGAACCTTCACCCAGCACCAGCTCACCTGCCACTAACTATCTTTAGGGCTTCACGTTCAAATACTTTCTATTGTATTTGGGGCTTCCCAGGTGGCACAGTGATAAAGAATCTGTCTGCCAGTGCAGGAGAAGCAAGAGATGAGGGTTTGATCCCTGGGTCAGGAAGATCCCTTGGAGTAGGAAATGGCAACCCTCACCAGTATTCTTGCCTGGAGATTCCCATGGACAGAAGGAGCTTGGTGGGCTCCAGTCCATGGGGTTGCAAAGAGCTGGACAGGGCTTAATGGTTGAAACAACAATTTTATCCTCAGGAATGCACTACAAGTTTGACATTAAAGCTCACAGTTTGTACAGAGCAGATTCCTGATACACAGAGAGAACAGTTATCCAGTTTATAGATGGAGTCAAAGATTTAAACCCATGTGTTTTTTGTTGGTGGTGGTGGTTGGTTGGGTTTTTGTTTGGCCACACCACAAGGCTTGTGGGATCTTCCCTCCCCAGCCAGGGATTGAACCTGTACTGTTGGCAGTGAAAGCGTGGAGTCCTAACCACTGGACTTCCAGGGAGTTCCCTCTAACCCATGTTTATCGGATAATAGAATACTTCTCCTTTTAATATTTCACTCATTGTATTTGCTTGATGCCATCATTAAAAAAAAATAATGATAACTGGGTGATCATCATTTTAAAAAAAAAGGGTGATCTTGGCCAAGTCACATCATTTTTCTTACATCATGGTACATAAAATGAAAGGGATGAACTAAATAGTCTTTAAGTATTCTTTTTATCTTATAAGTCTTCTAATTTTATAACAGAGGAATACAAATATCAATGTCATTTTTTATATCAGGGAAAGTGAAGTTGTTCAGTCATGTCTGACTCTCTGTGACCCCATGGACTGTAGCCTACCACGTTCCTCCATCCATGGGATTTTCCAGGCAAGGGTACTGGAGTGGGTTGCCATTCCCTTCTCCAGAGGATCTTCCAGACCCAGGGAATCGAACCTAAGTCTCCCGCATTGTAGGCAG
>SJYX01005006.1:0-76103 GCA_006410675.1 Oreotragus oreotragus
CTATGGGGTCGCACAGAGTCGGACATGACTGAAGTGACTTAGCAGCAGCAGCAGCTACAGCAGAGGGAAGGAGAGTATAAAATCAACTTGAAGATGAAAATTATCTTTAATTCTCAGGAAAGAATTGTAAAGGGGATCTGACTTTCTCTTAAAGTTTTGTATCATGAAATTCTTTTTCTCAATGAAAATAAATGAACCTGGTATAGCTGACAGTGCTGGACTCACCCTGGAATATCCAGGTGAAATCCCTCTGAGTAGGTTGGAGAAGAGGCCTAGTCAGAATGCTTATCAGTTCCTCCTGAACAAATGAGGGGTTTCTGAACACAGGGAAATCCAACTGCCTTCCTAGTGAGGCAAGTGTGGGAAGATTCAGAGTGTACATGTGAGTGATTATTCCAGGACCAGGTGAAAGAAAAGGTATCTCAAGACCAACAATCGGGCTGGGAAAGGGAAGGCGAATGGGACATAAATCTTGGAGAGGCAGGTATGTATATATGTCATACATGAAAATGTTGGTGATTAGGTAGGATATAGGTGGTTGTGACTTAAATGGTTGAGGAAAATGGTTTAATACAAGCATGCAATCAAATTGCTTTTAGAAGTAGATATTTGATTGCTATTTCTGTACAAGTAAAACTGTTAGGAATATAAGTGCGTTCTTTGTGCTAAATCGCTTCAGTCGTGTCTGACTCTTTGCAACCCTAGGGACTGTAGCCTGCCAAACTCCTCTGTCCATGGGATTCTCTAGGCAAGAGTACTGGAGTGGGTTGCAAGTCCTTCTCCAAGGGATGGAACTTGCATTTCTAAATCTCCTGCACTGAAGGGCGGATTCTTTACGACTAGCGCCACCTGGGAAGTCCATGACTATAAGTAATGTGTAAGTTCCATTGGAGGACTATTTGAGTGTATGGAACTTGACTGGTAAAATACCAGTGTGCAAATTCCCTCAGTGGTTGCATGACATGAAAGAGGAATGGGCAACCAGAGTTTCCATTAACCATTCTAGGTACAATAAAATACCAGACCTGAAACTTACCAGATAACTAAATTAGTTTGGTGGGAAATATATGCCCCTTATTGGATGGCCTGGGTTATTCTGAGAGTGAGGAACAGTGTTCACTCTCAAATCGTTACTAACGGTAGAGGTCTTTTCTCACCTTCATGTTTTTTAGCAGATTTTGTCTCTTGGGGAATGTCATTCAAAAATTCTCATTTTCGGCTGACTTTCTTGAAGTAAAGTTCCCTGAACCTTAGTAGAACTGTCCCACAACCTTAAGTTACTGCCTTGTTCTGGGCCAGAGTATCTGTGGGCTCTTTTTGGCCAAGCCATGGGGCATGTGGAATCTTAGTTCCTTAAGATTGAAGCAGAGGTTGAACCTGCACCCCTTGCATTGGAAGCACAGTCTTAACCACTGGACGACCAGGCAAGTCCCTGTAGTCTTTTATACAGCCTCTCACTGCCCTTATTAGGCCCTAACATGACCATTACTTGCATTCTATAAGCCTGGGGATATGAGAGAGATGACAGCATTCTGCAAGAGACTAGCTTTATCTCTGTTTTTGGTGAATGAGGATGGGAAAAATCAGGGAACTGTAGGAAGTGAGAAATTATTTGTCTTGGAGAAAAGGCTGAAAAGTGGATTAAAAACCTGAGGATCATGGTATGTTATTTCACACCTGGAACAGAAAGGCAAACCATTGTAGGAAATTTTGAGTAGATATGAGAATTTCCTAGTTAGAAACAGAGTTTGAGGATTGTTGGAACTCTATGACTGACAACAAAGTTAAAATATAAGAGTTTAGTATGTGTGGCAGGGTGCTCAACCATCCTTGTTTGCCTGAAATTGAAAGGTTTCCTGAAACATGAAATTTAAATGCTAAAACTGAGACAGTTCCAGGCACACTAGAGTGGTGGATCACCATAGTGCCAGATTCTCTGTATTCTGCTTCATGTGTCTTCTCATTTAATACTAACAGTCCATGATAGATAAAATACTCTAGGTCATGAAGCTAATGAGCAGTAGAGGCAGGACTTAAACACAGATCTATCTGCAGAGCCAGAGCAATTAACCATTAAGCTATATTGATTCTTCAAAAGGGTGTTAAATAGGAAGTTATCAACAATAACCTGTTGATATGAGGTTATTTTGACTCAAGATGGGGAGAGGGTTGGAATGAATATGTAATGAAATCTGTTTTGGTAGGTTCATCCTGACAAAAATCATCATCCTCGGGCTGAGGAGGCCTTCAAGGTTTTGCGGGCAGCTTGGGACATTGTCAGCAACCCTGAAAGACGGAAGGAATATGAGATGTAAGTTGGAGCTAGGAAAGTATCAGGTAGGGTAAATGAATAACCTTTAATAGCAGAGATCCCTGGACTTACAGATGAAGGCTTTCCGAGGCAGAACTGAGGTGGCTTGTCTAGCTGGCCAAGGGCCTCAAGAGGCCAATAGATCTGTCTCCCTTTGTCCCTCACTCAATATCCTGACTTACATAGCCTTTTTTCTCTCAGGAAACGGATGGCAGAAAATGAGCTGAGCCGGTCAGTGAATGAGTTTCTGTCCAAGCTGCAAGAAGCAATGAATACTATGATGTGCAGCCGATGCCAGGGAAAGCATAGGTATGATTTAAATAGGACAAGACTGCGACAGCTAGTTTAGGGACTGGGTGACCAAAAACGTTCCTTGTATCATTGGTAGTTGTGGGATCCAGATGGTAAGTAAAAAGACCCTTAGTTTCTACTTTTGCCCTATTGTCAAGAGATTGAAGATCTGAATTAGCAAGAAGACAAGATAGTATTTCTGGCTCTAAGATAGGTTGAGGGCAGGGCATACATAGGCATACATAACAACTGAGTGGCGGTAATTTTAGATGTTTGTCAGTAACCATACTTGTCAGGAACAATGAGACATCAGTAATGATGAGACTGTAGCAATGCTCTAGGTAATCTTAACATGTTACTAAGGAACTGTCCTTTTGTTGAATTTCAGGAGGTTTGAAATGGACCGGGAACCTAAGAGTGCCAGATACTGTGCTGAGTGTAATAGGCTGCATCCTGCTGAGGAAGGTGACTTTTGGGCAGAGTCAAGCATGTTGGGCCTCAAAATCACCTACTTTGCGCTGATGGATGGAAAGGTGTATGATATCACAGGTATACTTCTGTCCTCTGGAAGTATGGGCTCATATATCCTCAGAACTGTGATATTTTGGCTAATTGTCTCTTATGCTTGCAGAGTGGGCTGGATGCCAGCGTGTGGGAATCTCCCCAGATACCCACAGAGTCCCTTATCACATCTCATTTGGTTCGCGGATGCCAGGCACCAGTGGGCGGCAGAGGTAGGTGGTGTTTCTCTCAATGATCTATCCACTGTTCTAGTTCTGAATATGGTTTCCAATGACATGCTGTTTAGGACATGTAGGTGTCTCACCACTTAAGTGTTTGGGACCTGACTCAGTATGTCTTTAACATATGTACAAATAGATGAACTAGATAACTATTTGATTCTAGTATCTCTTGCCTCATTATGCCTTCTGTTTTCCTCTCAGAGCTACTCCAGATGCCCCTCCTGCTGACCTTCAGGATTTCTTGAGCCGGATCTTTCAAGTACCCCCAGGCCAGATGTCCAACGGGAACTTCTTTGCAGCTCCTCAGCCCAGCCCTGGGGCCACTGCAGCCTCCAAGCCCAACAGCACAGTACCCAAGGGAGACGCCAAACCGAAGCGGCGGAAGAAAGTGAGGAGGCCCTTCCAACGTTGACACCCCTTCTCTTTCCTCCAATCAATGTCAGGGAGTCAAAAGGGCTGTGTACAGCACCAGATGGAATTTGATTTGTTTATTTTTAAATATTTAAAAAAGGGAAAATTTTAAGCTCAAATTGTTCACTCAGTACTTTTAGAAAGCCCTGGACCCACTCTCCCTCCTCCACCAGCACCCAGGAACTGAATCTTGTCTTCTGACAATACCAAAGAAGTAGGGGATGTCTAGAACAAAGAACCTGGGGCCTGGACCTGGGCTGGACGGTATCTCCCATAGTGTGGGAACTGGGTATTTCCCTGGGGTCTGTATGCCTTTATCTTGTCTTTTGCTTCTTACGGCAAATGACACTCCCCCCCACCCCCAAACGAGTCTGTCTTATTTCTTGACTCATTTCAGGAGGGAGCCCCCTCCTTTGCCCCAGTATATTAATTAAAAGAACAAGAAAGCATGTAAATCCAATTATAGGAGATACATAAGAGTTCAGAGAGTGGGAACTCTCACCTTGTGGGTAATCACCCAACTTCATGCTTGTTGCTGCAGGGATGGCCAAAACTAATAATTTTTAAAAAACAAGATTCATGCCCTCTGCCCTTGGGTGAGGGGGAAGGGTAAAGGGGCTCCCAGCAGCCCCCTTATGATCCAAGGGTTTGTATTTTTTTAAGTTTGTTCATATTTGTATGTACATATCTATTTAAAGCCAGGGGATTATCTTTCTATAAATACGTAACTGGCAACCTGTATCTTCCCTCTCTTCTTTGCCCATATAGCTGGAGTCCTTTTTCTCATTTGAAAATCTTTTCCTTCCTAAGTGTTAGAGTGAAGGGCACCTCCCGCTGGACCAAGGAAGAGGGATAAAAAAAGTACCTTAAAGAAATTTTGTAGTTCTGTAAGTCAGTCACTGTTGCATCTTTCTTCTCTGGCGTTATGAAGACATATCCGTACCCTTACTGCTGACCAAACTGTAGCCATATATGAAAAAAATTATCTTTATTGTAAGGAAAACACACAGTAAAACAGAGCTGGAAGGTGGTGGGAGTGGATGATAGGGAAAACCTTAATCAACCAAAAAGCTGCCCAAGCATGGCTTCCTGCTGTAGGAGAGTGATTTGTCCCTTACCTCACCTGTCTTTCCTGATTCAAAGAAACCTGCTCCTAGCAGGGCCGGGCCCAGGGGACCCCATTTTCCAATGAAAATTTGTGAAAGTTTTCATTTCCAGTGGGGGCGTTTGGGAAAGTTGCATAGTTCTCAGGCTGATGATGTAGAGAAAGGGGGGATGTTACAGCCCTTTGTTCCAATGTCCCCAGCCCCATCTCTCAGTATTTGTTGATACCAAAGAGACGAACCCCATGAAACTGGGGCAACTTGGGCAGCAGTACGCTAAGCAGTGAGGCTGTGTTGATGAGGAAGTGAGCAGCATCATATTTGGTGTAGAAGCTGGCCAGGAGGTATCTGGGGAGAGAAGAAATAGGTTGAATGAAGTTGGCCTACCCTATCCATATTCAGGCCTTTCCAGTGACTTTCTTTTCTATTTTAAATAACCAGTTTTACTGCATGCAGTCCTAGGATATCTAAAAATATTTCAGCTATATTAACAATATTTACTTTGGGGTTGGGGAGATAATCAGCACCTTTAACTGGAGAACTTCTCACAGATTTACATCAGTTCTGCCTTTATTCACTTCTTTGGAAGTGTAAAATAACTTGTTTTACTTGTTTTTTCTTTTCTTAGTCCCTTCTCCCCGAGAAGGCAATGGCAACCCACTCCAGTACTCTTGCCTGGAAAATCCCATGGACGGAGGAGCCTGGTGGGCTGCGGTCCATGGGGTCGCTATGAGTCAGGCATGACTGAGCGACTTCACTTTCACTTTTCACTTTCCTGCACTGGGGAAGGAAATGGCAATCCTCTTCAATGTCCTTGCCTGGAGACGGACGGGGGAGCCTGGTGGGCTGCCGTCTACAGGGTCGCACAGAGTTGGACATGGCTGAAGCGACAGCAGCAGCAGCAGCCCCTTCTCCATTCTCCTACCATCAAGGAGGCAGCAAGTGATGCTTACTGTCTTCTACTTTTTACTGTTCTCACTAGATTTAGAGCTAATATATCTTCACAGGGTCTAGATGAGCAGAAGTCACTGTTTTTAAAGGTTCCCTGTGGACCTCTGTACCTGGCTTTTGAAGCATCTCCCCTATTTCCCCCTGGACTCACAGTACAATGGGAGAGATGCTGAGGAATTTTCGGGAAGAGGTAAATTGGAGCCCATAGTCCATCTGTTCCCAGTGTGTCAGCAGCCGAGCTTTTCCTTGGTCAGGGGTCTCAAAGGGTGTCCCTTTCACTGTATGTAGGAAGACATACATAACCTGGGAGGAGGGAACGGGACAGTGTCAGGTACCAGGGCATAAAGTAGTCCCTCAGCTGAGATCCCAAAAGAAAGACAGAAATCCCAAGTAATTGTTTTTGGTTGGGAAAAGCCTGGGGTGGGTAAAAGGGCATGGTTTAGTGCTCACCAAGTTATGGATGACGTTGGTCAGTGTCCAGACAACAGGAATGCTGAAGAAGGGGATGCTGAGTAGAACCACATGCAGCAGTCCTACCAAGATGATGTAGGCCAGCCAGATGCCCCGGCTATTCATCACTCGAGTGTTGGGGTTTACTTCGCTGTGAGCCACCCCCACATTCATCCTACCACAGTGGGGGATCAGGCAGGAGACCAACTTAATTTCCTCTCCACCCTTCTTGGAGTCTGTTTCTCCAAGTTGTCTCCTGAGTAGCCCAAATCCCCCAGACTCTATTGGGAATGAAAGAACTTACCTCAGTACACACAAAGGAAAAACAAGACTTGGGGAAAGAAATTTAGAAGGCAAGATGGGAACTCTATATGTTAGAGATATGATAATCTTTCTTCTGATCCTTACACTTCAGCTGTAACTTGAAGGAGTAAGCATAGGCTTGGTGAACCTCAAGGAGCAAGGGTAACAGAAGTATCTCACTATCCTTAAGAAGTTAATAAGGAATCATGAAGACATTAGGTACACCCAAAATTACAGAAGAGAGTCATGGGAAACAAGGAACCACTAAGGAGGGATGAGGAGGTAAAGCTACCTTTTCTAATCTATACTCGTCAGTTCAGTCACTCAGTTGTGTCCGTCTCTTTGAGACCCCATGAACTGCAGGATGCCAGGCTTCCCTGTCCATCATCAGGGAAGCCTGGCATCCTGGTCAAACTCATGACCATCCAGTCGGCGATGCCATCCAGCCATCTCATCCTCTGTCGTCCCCTTCTCCTGTCTTCAATTTATCTTAGTCCCCACCTTTTCCTCTGGGGCTCCCCGTCCTCTCATCTCCGTGGCACGTAAGCAGGCAGCTGCAAGAATGTGCCCAGGGCTTTTACACTGAACTAGGAAGGGACGTGAGCTGAGCGTCTCGAGAGGTGGAGCCCTAGTCCCGACTTCAGGGCGGCTCTGATCGTCTGAACTTAGCCCTTTTAAAATCGTGCTTGCCCTTAAGTTGATGACGCCGGTTTAGGAAGCAGATCTGGCCCGCTCTCTACCTAAATTCCCTAAAACCCCAGTAATGATTTGAACTCGCTCCCTTGCTCCTCCCAGGCCCCCTCTCCTTCATCGTCTTCCCTTAGGGTTGTCTTCAGCGCTCCTACTTCGGTCTGTTGCTCGCCGCCGCTTCACCCACACCACTCGTTCGCCTCTCACCATTTTTCTAAGGACCCCTTCCCAGTCTCCCGGTAAACCTACCTGCCAGCTTCGGAAGCCGTCCGGGTCCGGGCGCGGCGCTTACTTCTACACCTGCGGTCTCCAGGAAGCAGCTTCCCCGCCCATCTGCGCTCTCCCTATTGGTGGAGCAAGAACAGCGCCGCCACCACTCATTGGCTGGCGATCCGCCGCGGGGACGCACAATTGGTCACTATTTCCGTCGTTCGGAAGGTGCCGAACCCGCCCTTCTCCAGGTCCCACCTTTTGAGAGAGGTGGGGAAAGCCGCTTGGAGGAGAGAGGGCGACGCCAGCTATTGACTAATGGAAAGAGTTGATAGTAAGAGGTGGGAGTAAGAGCTCCAACGATTGGCCGGCCTTGGCTGTAGGCGCCGAGGCGGGAGCTCCCGGGGGTGGAGGCAGCGGGTGGAGTGGAGGGGTAACAAGATGGCGACTGAGACGGTGGAGCTTCATAAGCTGAAGGTACCGTGAGGCGGGGAAGGGCCAGGTCGGACTTTTCCGGAGACTAAATTTTGCTGGCGGGTTGGCGTCTTTTTCTTGAAGGTTCTTCTGCTCCATTTTCTGGCTCCCGCCGTAGTTCTGTTCTTTTGTGCCTCCCTTCTTCCCCCACTACGTCTTTTCTCTTTTCCCATTTCTCCTCACGGTTTTACTGTATCCTTACTTGTTGTTCGGCACCTTCCTCCACCGTGGTGTCGTCCGTCACCTCTCTACCGGGTTGTGGAAGTGCCTTCAACCTGTTCTACTCTCTTCTTGTTTCTCGTCAAACTGCATTACGTCAGTGGTCCCCTCCTCTTGGCCCCGTGCGGACCCGGGACCCCTTTTTCTTCCCTGGGTTTGTGCTTTCCTGTCTGTTGTCCAGTGGAGATTCCCGGTAGCAAAGGATGGCAGCTTCGTTTATTTCTGTCTGTCTAGGTCTCAGACTTGATCCGGAAAATGCTTCCGTTCCCCTTTTTTAGATGGAGTGACGCCCCTGGAGCAAATTTGGAAACCCGAGGAGAGGCCTCCCCTTAGAGGCCTGGGCTTTAGGAGACTTTAAGAGGTAGTGAAGGCACAGATACCCAGATTGAAAAGTTTTCGAGTTCTCTCAACGCGGTTCTCCGCCTACCAACCTTCCCCCTACCCTGCGCCCCACCACCCCAGAGACAAGTCACTCAGAACGGTAATATTTTGGGAAAACGTTTCCAAGGTTAGGGTTACCTCTGCCCCGTTTCATTTCGCGGGTAGACCCTGCATCTCTTGGTCTCACCACTGGGTGACACTCAATCACAGAAGAGGTTTTAAGTTGTGTCTTGGAATTCTTGAGAGCCTTTTCGTATTTAGATTATTTTCTTGGAAGAAAAGAATGGGGTTTTTTTTTGGGGGGTGGGTAAATTAAGAGAATATCTCAAGTTGTCCATTTGTGGTTTGACAAGTAGTTTTCCCATCACTTTTCAGTCATGTTTTGTTCACGTCCTGGGAACCTTTGACAAACCAGGTTGATCTGACCCACACTGAAAACTGATTCTTTAAAGTTTGATGAGCTTAAAAAAAAAAGTGTAAGGAGAGTAAGAGTAAAGAGAGAGAGGTCCTCTTAATCACATTAGTTGACACCAGTTAGACTTTCAGTGAAAGTTGATAGGTTTCTTACTCATGAATCTAAGCTGTACTAGGGGGATTTTGTGTTAACCTGGAGTTACTGTTAACTTGGTACCGAAATGAGTAGATTGTATCAGTTGTCTGCTAAGAGAATAACAAGTAAAAAATTGAGCAGTTACTTCCATTATATGTATATTAACTTGTAAATTAGTACTAGTATATGTTATGTACTACTGTTTGTATGTTATGAAAGAAACACAGAAAAGGAATTTTTGAATGGAATAAAAAGGAAATATGAATATAAGATCTAATGTTTTCTTCCTATATTAGTTCCATTTTTGAAACCCCTTGAGTAAGTCACTAGCCTTGTGACTTGCCTTTATAGGTTTTGTTTTGGTTTATTGAGTTCCACCTTCCATAAAAATCTGTATGTCAGTTCCAGGTTAAATCCGGTTTTGATTGGATAATGTCCTCTGATCTGATTTCAGGTTATTATAGTCTTAGAGAGCATGAGGCAGTCCTAATAGCCTAAAAAGGATTCACTCTTTTAATCATATTTGCTTGTCTTTGCTTTTTCTCTAGAGCACTTCTTAACCTTTTGGAGGTCACAGATATCTTTGAAACTCTGATGAAAGGTATGGACCTCTCCCCAGAAAAAGGCATGTACACATGACTTTGCATGCAATTTGAGGGGCTTCATAAAATTACCTTGGAGCCCTGAGGAGTCCATGGACCTCTGGTTAAGAACTCATGCCTTTAATTCTGACTTCTAAGACAGTTAATATTTGGTTCCACTGTTGATCATGGAGTGATCCTACTGTTGATCATAGAGTGATCCTTACTTTTGGGTTGACCTAGGGTTTATCTCTTTCCTTTCCATTTTTATAAAAGGAATTTGGGGCTCTAGTGTGGGGTCTCAGAGGAAAGGAGCAAGCTTTGAAGTAGGAATGAAAAATATCTATCTGAATTGATAATGTAAAGCCACATCAACTGCTAATTTGTGAAGGTTTTGTAGAAATGGAGTCATTCCAATGCAGTTGGAAAGAGACTGAATTATGGGTGAAGAATGCCTTGAATTATTATAGTACCAGATTTCCAGTCAGTTGTGAGAAAAAGGACTACAGAGGAGAGAACTAGAAGGGTGGATAAAGAAAACAGTGAGACATTTGTAATAGTGAAGCATAAAGTACATTTGTGTTGGTGGTTGAAGATCATTTGGAAAAGGAAAGTAGGTGAACTGTGTGACTGGAGGTGTATTGGAGTGATACTGAAGAGGACTTCTAAGTTGTGTAAGGTGTTTGGTTTTTGTCATACAGGCAGAAAGTGGGGAACCTTTGAAAATTTGAAAGGAGGAGCTGATGTGATGAGTTTTNTCTACCTAAATTCCCTAAAACCCCAGTAATGATTTGAACTCGCTCCCTTGCTCCTCCCAGGCCCCCTCTCCTTCATCGTCTTCCCTTAGGGTTGTCTTCAGCGCTCCTACTTCGGTCTGTTGCTCGCCGCCGCTTCACCCACACCACTCGTTCGCCTCTCACCATTTTTCTAAGGACCCCTTCCCAGTCTCCCGGTAAACCTACCTGCCAGCTTCGGAAGCCGTCCGGGTCCGGGCGCGGCGCTTACTTCTACACCTGCGGTCTCCAGGAAGCAGCTTCCCCGCCCATCTGCGCTCTCCCTATTGGTGGAGCAAGAACAGCGCCGCCACCACTCATTGGCTGGCGATCCGCCGCGGGGACGCACAATTGGTCACTATTTCCGTCGTTCGGAAGGTGCCGAACCCGCCCTTCTCCAGGTCCCACCTTTTGAGAGAGGTGGGGAAAGCCGCTTGGAGGAGAGAGGGCGACGCCAGCTATTGACTAATGGAAAGAGTTGATAGTAAGAGGTGGGAGTAAGAGCTCCAACGATTGGCCGGCCTTGGCTGTAGGCGCCGAGGCGGGAGCTCCCGGGGGTGGAGGCAGCGGGTGGAGTGGAGGGGTAACAAGATGGCGACTGAGACGGTGGAGCTTCATAAGCTGAAGGTACCGTGAGGCGGGGAAGGGCCAGGTCGGACTTTTCCGGAGACTAAATTTTGCTGGCGGGTTGGCGTCTTTTTCTTGAAGGTTCTTCTGCTCCATTTTCTGGCTCCCGCCGTAGTTCTGTTCTTTTGTGCCTCCCTTCTTCCCCCACTACGTCTTTTCTCTTTTCCCATTTCTCCTCACGGTTTTACTGTATCCTTACTTGTTGTTCGGCACCTTCCTCCACCGTGGTGTCGTCCGTCACCTCTCTACCGGGTTGTGGAAGTGCCTTCAACCTGTTCTACTCTCTTCTTGTTTCTCGTCAAACTGCATTACGTCAGTGGTCCCCTCCTCTTGGCCCCGTGCGGACCCGGGACCCCTTTTTCTTCCCTGGGTTTGTGCTTTCCTGTCTGTTGTCCAGTGGAGATTCCCGGTAGCAAAGGATGGCAGCTTCGTTTATTTCTGTCTGTCTAGGTCTCAGACTTGATCCGGAAAATGCTTCCGTTCCCCTTTTTTAGATGGAGTGACGCCCCTGGAGCAAATTTGGAAACCCGAGGAGAGGCCTCCCCTTAGAGGCCTGGGCTTTAGGAGACTTTAAGAGGTAGTGAAGGCACAGATACCCAGATTGAAAAGTTTTCGAGTTCTCTCAACGCGGTTCTCCGCCTACCAACCTTCCCCCTACCCTGCGCCCCACCACCCCAGAGACAAGTCACTCAGAACGGTAATATTTTGGGAAAACGTTTCCAAGGTTAGGGTTACCTCTGCCCCGTTTCATTTCGCGGGTAGACCCTGCATCTCTTGGTCTCACCACTGGGTGACACTCAATCACAGAAGAGGTTTTAAGTTGTGTCTTGGAATTCTTGAGAGCCTTTTCGTATTTAGATTATTTTCTTGGAAGAAAAGAATGGGGTTTTTTTTTGGGGGGTGGGTAAATTAAGAGAATATCTCAAGTTGTCCATTTGTGGTTTGACAAGTAGTTTTCCCATCACTTTTCAGTCATGTTTTGTTCACGTCCTGGGAACCTTTGACAAACCAGGTTGATCTGACCCACACTGAAAACTGATTCTTTAAAGTTTGATGAGCTTAAAAAAAAAAGTGTAAGGAGAGTAAGAGTAAAGAGAGAGAGGTCCTCTTAATCACATTAGTTGACACCAGTTAGACTTTCAGTGAAAGTTGATAGGTTTCTTACTCATGAATCTAAGCTGTACTAGGGGGATTTTGTGTTAACCTGGAGTTACTGTTAACTTGGTACCGAAATGAGTAGATTGTATCAGTTGTCTGCTAAGAGAATAACAAGTAAAAAATTGAGCAGTTACTTCCATTATATGTATATTAACTTGTAAATTAGTACTAGTATATGTTATGTACTACTGTTTGTATGTTATGAAAGAAACACAGAAAAGGAATTTTTGAATGGAATAAAAAGGAAATATGAATATAAGATCTAATGTTTTCTTCCTATATTAGTTCCATTTTTGAAACCCCTTGAGTAAGTCACTAGCCTTGTGACTTGCCTTTATAGGTTTTGTTTTGGTTTATTGAGTTCCACCTTCCATAAAAATCTGTATGTCAGTTCCAGGTTAAATCCGGTTTTGATTGGATAATGTCCTCTGATCTGATTTCAGGTTATTATAGTCTTAGAGAGCATGAGGCAGTCCTAATAGCCTAAAAAGGATTCACTCTTTTAATCATATTTGCTTGTCTTTGCTTTTTCTCTAGAGCACTTCTTAACCTTTTGGAGGTCACAGATATCTTTGAAACTCTGATGAAAGGTATGGACCTCTCCCCAGAAAAAGGCATGTACACATGACTTTGCATGCAATTTGAGGGGCTTCATAAAATTACCTTGGAGCCCTGAGGAGTCCATGGACCTCTGGTTAAGAACTCATGCCTTTAATTCTGACTTCTAAGACAGTTAATATTTGGTTCCACTGTTGATCATGGAGTGATCCTACTGTTGATCATAGAGTGATCCTTACTTTTGGGTTGACCTAGGGTTTATCTCTTTCCTTTCCATTTTTATAAAAGGAATTTGGGGCTCTAGTGTGGGGTCTCAGAGGAAAGGAGCAAGCTTTGAAGTAGGAATGAAAAATATCTATCTGAATTGATAATGTAAAGCCACATCAACTGCTAATTTGTGAAGGTTTTGTAGAAATGGAGTCATTCCAATGCAGTTGGAAAGAGACTGAATTATGGGTGAAAAATGCCTTGAATTATTATAGTACCAGATTTCCAGTCAGTTGTGAGAAAAAGGACTACAGAGGAGAGAACTAGAAGGGTGGATAAAGAAAACAGTGAGACATTTGTAATAGTGAAGCATAAAGTACATTTGTGTTGGTGGTTGAAGATCATTTGGAAAAGGAAAGTAGGTGAACTGTGTGACTGGAGGTGTATTGGAGTGATACTGAAGAGGACTTCTAAGTTGTGTAAGGTGTTTGGTTTTTGTCATACAGGCAGAAAGTGGGGAACCTTTGAAAATTTGAAAGGAGGAGCTGATGTGATGAGTTTTGTTTTTGTTTTTTTTTTCCTTTGCCACATGGCTTGTGGGATCCTAGTTCCCAGGCCTGGGATGGAACCCCAGGCACTCTGCAATGAAAGCACAGAGTCCTACACTGGACTGCTGGGAATTTCGCAGTTTGTGTTCTTTTGGCAGTAAGAAGGATGGGGCCTGGAGAGGAAGAAATTTCACCAGTTAGATTTTTATTATATTAGTCACTCCCCTGCTTAGAACCTTTTAATTACATCCCTGCCAGTATCTAGTTTAGTTTCTCAAATTCCAGCTAGTGACTTTATTTCACTTATCAGAATGGCTGTTCATTAACTGCTAGCATTTACTACGTGGCAGACACTGGTCAAATCAGTTTGTACACATCAGTTGATTTCTCACGGTAATCCTAAGGCAATAAGGTAAATGCCTGTAATGTCCCTATTGAAAATGAGAAAAAATGGAGACTTCCCTGGTGGTCCAGTGGTTAAGAGTCCATGCTTCAGTTTCAGGGGGCTGAGGTTCGATCTCTAGTTGGGGAACTAAGATCCCACATGCCTTGTGGCTTGGCCTGAAGGAAACAAATAATGAGAGAATGGAAGCTCAAAGAGATTGGATAACTTGCCCTAGGTCATGTACCTAGTAAGTGGTGGTTCAGATCTAGGCGGTCTGTCTCCAGAATTCCTGTTCTGAATTGCTGTGCATGACTGCTTCTCCATACCTTAGTACTCATAACCTTTATACATGCTTTTGGCTGCATTGCTCTTGCCACCCCCATCAGTTCAGTTCAGTTCAGTTGCTCAGGACTTCCCTGGTGTCTCAGAAGGTAAAGCATCTGTCTACAATGTGAGAGACCTGGGTTTGAGCCCTGGGTTGGGAAGATGCCCTGGAGAAGGAAATGACAATCCACTCCAGTACTATTGCCTGGAAAATCCCACGGACAGAGGAGCCTGGTAGACTACAATCTGTGGGGTCGCAAAGAGTCGGACACGACTGAGCGACTTCACTTTCACTTTCAGTCGCTCATTCATGTCCGACTCTTTGCGACCCCATGAATCGCAGCTTGCCAGGCCTCCCTGTCCACCACCAACTCCCGGAGTCCACCCAAACCCATGTCCATCGAGTCAGTGATGCCATCCAGCCATCTCATCCTCTGTCATCCCCTTTTCCTCCTGCCCTCAATCCCTCCCAGCATCAGTCTTTTCCAGTGAGTCAACTCTTCGCATGAGGTGGCCAAAGTACTGGAGTTACAGCTTTAGCATCATTCCTTCCAAAGAACACCCAGGACTGATCTCCTTTAGAATGGACTGGTTGGCCTTTGTTTGATTAACTGTTAGTTTCCCTTCAGATATCAGTCAAACATCATTTATCCAATGAACCCTTAGGTAGGATGGGTTACATCCAGCTACACACACAGATCACTTTTTAAATGCTTTTATAGGACCCTGTACTTTTTTTAGAATCAGTTAAACATTACGTATATAATCACTGCTTGCCTTGTTTCCCTACTAGATTCTAAGCTCCATGTGGGTGAGAACTCTTTGTTTTGGTTATGATTATTTTCCTGTATCTAATAAGATAATGCTTGATACACGGTGGGTACTTATTTGTAGTGGCTTCAAAAGTAGGAAGAAATTTGAAAGAAATTTTGGATATAAAATTTTAAGTATTAGATCAGTTAAATATGAGAGGAATGAAAGGTGACTCCAAGTAGTGAAACCTTTAGTCTTAAGTTGGGAGGAGAAGAAGCCAGTTTTGTGCAGGAGAGATGATGAAGTTCAGTTTGGGGCATAAATGATAAATGTCTTTGAGATACTCATTTGGAGATATCTTGTAATCATTTGGAAATATGGGTCTTTGGTCAGGAGCTAAGAGCTGAAAGTAAAGGTGTGGGATTTATTAAATTATATATATATATAAAATTTTGGAGCTTATATTTTACTACAGGGAGGCGCAGTAAACAAGTGAAATTTATAGTATGTCATATAGCGATAAAATTTGTAGAGAAAAATAGAAATAGGAGGAACTGTGAAAAGAGAAGGGTATTATCATTTTAAATAGGGTGACTAAGGGGAAGACCTCATTGAGAAGGTGATGTTTAAGCAAAGTCTTTCTTTCTTTTTTTTTTTTTTAAGCAAAGTCTTGAAGTAAATGAAAGCGAGAGCCTTGTACAAAGTATTAGAGGTGATCATTAGGACTCTGGCTTTTAACCTTAATGAGATAGGAAACCAGTGGAGGATTTTTGAATAGAGGAGAGACATGTTCTTGACTTAAATTGTCAAAAAGATTACTCTGACTACCTTGTTTAGAATAAACTGTAATGAGGTTCAAGGGCTGAAGAGTTTACAATACTTTGTATGAAAGAAAGACAAGGGATTAGATTCTGTGTCTGTTTTGAAGGAAGTGCTGACAGGATTTGCCAATGATTGGATTCTGGGAAGTGAAAAAGCCTTTGATACAAGTGGAAGGATAAGGAGGCCAAAGTCATCTTAGTGAATATCTGTATTTACAAGATTGGGTGGAAGAAGAGCTAGCAAAGAGTGAGGAGGAAAGGTAAGAGGAAAATAGTAAGAGAGATAGAGTGTGCCCATGAAAGCCATCCTTCATATTGATACTTAAAATTGGGCTTAAATCAGAGAGATCTGAGCTGGCTATTGGCTTCACTATTTTCTGGCTGGGTGATTTTTTTTTTTTTTTTTTTTAGCAAATTATTGAGTTTCTTTAAGCTTTGTTTTCTTAATTTATGAAATGTAATAATAAAATCAACCCATAGATGTTGTGAGGATTAAATGAGGAAATGATGTTCAAAAGACTTAGCATGTATTAATACTTGAAATTTAATTCCTATCATATGAAATGTTATAAATTATATAAAATGTTTCTGTCCTTAAAGGTTTATAAACCAAGTTGAGAGATAACAGGTGAACAATATTTGAATCAAAATTCAAGATTAGTAAATTAGTAGAAATCACAGGGCAATGAATGGGGATTAATGTTAAATGTATTGTGTAGTCAGTCGATCAGTCAGTCAGTCCTTTCCCTGCTGGTTGGATAGGTAGCATGAAAAATGCTTTATTAATACTGAAAAATAAGATTTTAGGATGGAGACTGGAAATTTAGTGGGTTTTTTTTTTTTTTTTTTTTTTTTANAAGATTAGTAAATTAGTAGAAATCACAGGGCAATGAATGGGGATTAATGTTAAATGTATTGTGTAGTCAGTCGATCAGTCAGTCAGTCCTTTCCCTGCTGGTTGGATAGGTAGCATGAAAAATGCTTTATTAATACTGAAAAATAAGATTTTAGGATGGAGACTGGAAATTTAGTGGGTTTTTTTTTTTTTTTTTTTTAAATTCATTTATTTGGCTGCCCTGGGTCTTAGTTGCAGCATGTGGGATCTAGTTCCCTGACCAGGGATCGAACCTGGGCTCCCTGCATTGGGGGCTGAGAAAAAGTTTTAACCACAGGACCAGCAGGGAAGTCCCAAATTTAGTTTTTGAATAGGTAATTCATACTCACCTTCACAATTTTAAAGATGTAAAAAGGATATATGGTAAAAGGTTTCTCTCCTCTACCTGTCCTCAGGTTTCTTCTGAGATCCAGCTGATGTTAATGTATCTTTCTTGCCCAGGCATCTTGTGTATAAACATTATGTGACTGTTACGTGTGTACACTTTTTTTTTACATTAATGTTAGTATCTTACGTACAGTATTCTATAAATTGTTTTTTCTTAATCTTATCGAGGCACAATTCACATACTGTACAATTCACTCAATATATCTTGCTTTTTAAATACATTCTTTTAAAACATTTTAAAGTCAGATGCATATAAAAACGGGTAAGATTTGACATTATAGGTCCATATTTGAGGTTTTAAAAGGGTTTTGTTCTACTACTAATGTAATTGTGCCAAAATGAAATGTGTGAAATGACTCTATTTTCACCTATTCTGTTTTCACTCAGCAATTTCCCTTTTGGAGGGGAACCCACAATATAATAATAAAGTGATGCAACAGTGTGTAAAAATGTATGTAACATTCTCATTTGACTAGAGAAGGGGACATGGAGGTGCTTAGAAGACTGCTGAATGAGCCAGAGACCTGAGGTTAGGGAATGAGAGCCAGTTGGGGGCTGAGATTTCAACAGCAGTAGCAAGGTCAGTGGTTAGCAATGGTGGATGCTGTCTATGCTAAACGACCAGTTGTACCAGTCTCTCTGCTTCAGATCTGCTAGATCAGCATCCTGTGCAGAATCTATCACTGACTATCTTTCCCTGTTGCCTGAAAGATTTTGTAAACTTATGTCTGTATCTACACACAATTTGAGGAAGGAAGGAGAAGGGAGCAACAGCTCTGTTAGAAAGTTGAAATTTGAATTGCCTGAATATTTACATTCCTTTTCCCTTAATGTTACTTAGAGGAGGAGAAGAAAAAAGGAAGATTAGGAGTTAAAGAAAGTAAAGAAATTGTATTGTGTTATAAGCAAACACCCAATACCCTTTAAATACACACAGAGTAACTGAAAAAAAAATAAAGTACCACAATGGGAAAGATCTAGATTCTTAAGAAATGGACCTTAGAGATCACTTAGAGTCTAGATTCTAGATTAGTCCTATTCATTGCATTATTTGTAGGTCATTGCTCATCCATGAACTGTTACTGGTTAATGATGAGATAAGTTTAAAAAAAGAAAGTAAGCTTTTAGAAACTTTTATAGCAGTTTGACATCACTGCTACATTCCAAATGTATGACCGATTTTCTCGTAATTGATTTGTTTACAAAAGTATTGGTTCACAACCTGGAATGCTATAAAAAGTTGGCAGCCCTATCGCTCTACCTATTTAAAAGTATATTGATCTGTGAAATGCAGAAATCAGAGAAACAGTGATTCTGTCTAATCTTGTCTAACTCTTCAACCAGTTTCTAACACTTACCAGCTGCTAAGCACTATTGTAAATGCTTTACAAATATTTACTGGTTTAATCTTCGTAACAACCCTATGCTGCAGGTACTGTTACATTATCCCCATTTCATAGGAAACTGAGGCACAGAGTGGTTACGTTACTCACCTAGGCTACACAGATGTAAGTGGTAAAGCTGGAGTTTGAACCCAGTGTAGTCTGACTTCAGATGCCTTGTTATGCTTTGTTATGCTCCATGCTTTTTTTTTTTTTTTTTTTTCGCTCCCTGCTTTTAATGGGTGATTACCTACTGTGTTTCTCAGTAGAGGCGGCTGTGGGCTTGAGTAGAACAGTTTTCCATGTTGTATCCCTCCCTGCCTACCTGTCCTACTCACTGAATACCCACCCAATCAGAAAAAAGCTCCCCTCTCCATTTCCAAATGCTTCCTTGGTTGAAAGCCTTTTAGAGGTGACCAGCATAGTCCCTTAGTTACAATATTCTTTCTTCTATAGGAATCTGCTTTCTAATTTCTACTGCTTGGTCTTAGATCTGTACTTCAAAACTAATAAAGTCTTTTTCCAGGACACATATCTGTTTGTGCATTGATCTGCATATAGGATTTTTAAGACCTTCCTTTTTCTTTGTTGTTCTCCTTGGATCAGCATGCCATTATGTGCCTTAAAATGCGAATAAAGAGCCCAGTAAGGCTATTACATTATTTAATATAGATTCTATTTTTTAAGTTACCCTTAACCTAGAATTACTTTGGTAGCAAACTACCAAAGTACAAAAGGTAGTTAACCCTTCTTGCACTTGTAATCTTTCTAAAACTCTGACTGAGGTCTTATCCTTTGAGTTACTGTTGGGCCAGTTCTTGTTCATCTGTTTTTTTTTTTTTTAATGATGTTTTGAATATAATAAATTTAAAGTTTTGAGCATAAGTGTAGTACTTTATAGGTATACCTTATTTCTTCTAAATTGAGTCTTCATTTTAGATCGTTTTCCCTGAAGAGCCAGCAACACCCCCTGACACCCCCAGCTTTAGTTCTATCTGTAATTTACCAATTCTTCCTTCTCCTGGTATCTGCAAAGTTGTAAGCATGCCTGTTAGATCTTTAGTCAAATTACTTATTTAAAAATCTTCAGCAGAATTCTGTGGCATGCCATTACACATTTTTTTCCATTTTGGCAAAGATCCTTTAAGTGATTCATTGTTGACATTAAGCTAGCTAACATATCTACCTAATCCTGTGGTGATCAGGCTTATACACATGTATATGGTAGATTGAAGTAAAGGATCTGGAATAATAGTAAGGAGAATCTGCTTTTAGATAATTATATATTCTACTTAAAGATTCATTCTTTCCTTGTATGAACTAGTATAGTAATTGGGGAAAAAAGACACCCTCCACTCAGAAACAGCTAAAGATTTATATAATAAATAGATGTATGAATAGATAAGAATTTTATTAAAGCAGGGTTATTTTTCACCATCTGAAAGTAAATCATCTTGTGGACCTAAAAGCTTGGTGGGATTAAGAGCAGTAGTTATGGGGTGAACTTTCTTTTCTTTTTCTTTGTTGTAAGAGCTACTTTTTTTTTTCCCCCCACCAGGTTCATTCTGTAAATTAAGGAAAAGCTTTATTCTTTTTTCTCAGCTTGCTGAACTAAAGCAGGAGTGTCTTGCTCGTGGTTTGGAGACCAAGGGAATAAAACAAGATCTCATCAACAGGCTCCAGGCATATCTTGAAGAGCATGGTGAGTTCCCTGTGGAGCCAAAGAGTGATGTGAGTGAGGAGATTAATTTTTAGGCTCTGCCATACAGAAAATTTCTTTTTTTCCTTTGGGTTGTTGATAATGTAAGATTTTAATTAACTCTATCAAGAAAACTCTTGTTATCTAAAACAGTAGTTATAATGAAATTCCCCTTTCCCCCTTAAAAGACATTGTAATTTTATTTCAGCTAATTATTTTAAAGGAACTATGGTAAAGCAAGTATCATTAGACTGAGAATTGGATGTTTTGAAGTTGAATTCCTCCTGTGCCAGAAATTTATTAGGTAACTTTGGACAGCTACTGTTTTCATGGCTGAGTGTTTGTTCTGGTCTATGAAGTGAGACCAGTATCTCCACCCTCGAAATCCATAAACTTAGGTAAACTCTGTTCCCTTCTAGCTCTGACATTCTGTAATTTCACTTTAAAACAGATAAAAATACTTGATTTAAGCATACTATCATTCTAATTTTAATTATACTTCAAAACTAATAAAGTCTTTTTCCAGGACACATATCTGTTTGTGCATTGATCTGCATATAGGATTTTTAAGACCTTCCTTTTTCTTTGTTGTTCTCCTTGGATCAGCATGCCATTATGTGCCTTAAAATGCGAATAAAGAGCCCAGTAAGGCTATTACATTATTTAATATAGATTCTATTTTTTAAGTTACCCTTAACCTAGAATTACTTTGGTAGCAAACTACCAAAGTACAAAAGGTAGTTAACCCTTCTTGCACTTGTAATCTTTCTAAAACTCTGACTGAGGTCTTATCCTTTGAGTTACTGTTGGGCCAGTTCTTGTTCATCTGTTTTTTTTTTTTTTAATGATGTTTTGAATATAATAAATTTAAAGTTTTGAGCATAAGTGTAGTACTTTATAGGTATACCTTATTTCTTCTAAATTGAGTCTTCATTTTAGATCGTTTTCCCTGAAGAGCCAGCAACACCCCCTGACACCCCCAGCTTTAGTTCTATCTGTAATTTACCAATTCTTCCTTCTCCTGGTATCTGCAAAGTTGTAAGCATGCCTGTTAGATCTTTAGTCAAATTACTTATTTAAAAATCTTCAGCAGAATTCTGTGGCATGCCATTGCACATTTTTTTCCATTTTGGCAAAGATCCTTTAAGTGATTCATTGTTGACATTAAGCTAGCTAACATATCTACCTAATCCTGTGGTGATCAGGCTTATACACATGTATATGGTAGATTGAAGTAAAGGATCTGGAATAATAGTAAGGAGAATCTGCTTTTAGATAATTATATATTCTACTTAAAGATTCATTCTTTCCTTGTATGAACTAGTATAGTAATTGGGGAAAAAAGACACCCTCCACTCAGAAACAGCTAAAGATTTATATAATAAATAGATGTATGAATAGATAAGAATTTTATTAAAGCAGGGTTATTTTTCACCATCTGAAAGTAAATCATCTTGTGGACCTAAAAGCTTGGTGGGATTAAGAGCAGTAGTTATGGGGTGAACTTTCTTTTCTTTTTCTTTGTTGTAAGAGCTACTTTTTTTTTTCCCCCCACCAGGTTCATTCTGTAAATTAAGGAAAAGCTTTATTCTTTTTTCTCAGCTTGCTGAACTAAAGCAGGAGTGTCTTGCTCGTGGTTTGGAGACCAAGGGAATAAAACAAGATCTCATCAACAGGCTCCAGGCATATCTTGAAGAGCATGGTGAGTTCCCTGTGGAGCCAAAGAGTGATGTGAGTGAGGAGATTAATTTTTAGGCTCTGCCATACAGAAAATTTCTTTTTTTCCTTTGGGTTGTTGATAATGTAAGATTTTAATTAACTCTATCAAGAAAACTCTTGTTATCTAAAACAGTAGTTATAATGAAATTCCCCTTTCCCCCTTAAAAGACATTGTAATTTTATTTCAGCTAATTATTTTAAAGGAACTATGGTAAAGCAAGTATCATTAGACTGAGAATTGGATGTTTTGAAGTTGAATTCCTCCTGTGCCAGAAATTTATTAGGTAACTTTGGACAGCTACTGTTTTCATGGCTGAGTGTTTGTTCTGGTCTATGAAGTGAGACCAGTATCTCCACCCTCGAAATCCATAAACTTAGGTAAACTCTGTTCCCTTCTAGCTCTGACATTCTGTAATTTCACTTTAAAACAGATAAAAATACTTGATTTAAGCATACTATCATTCTAATTTTAATTTTTTTATTCCCTTTTCTTTTATCCAGATTCCCTTAGTCAACAATTCTAATGTGCTTGATACATATTTTTTGTCTTTACGGTTGTAAACCATGTAGTGTTGTTTCATCTATAGTAATTTTATGTAGTTGGCAATGAGGCCATAACCTTTATTGCACACTTTTTTCTCTTAAGTACTCACACTTTTTTCCAAAGATGTATTTGTGTGAACTGTGACTGTGTCATTATCTGGTCTCTTGATTCTATTTCCTGAATTGTATTCTATAACTTAGAGAATTCACCACATTTTTCTTTAGTTCATTCAGTGACTCCAGTATTGCCTCCTGAACTACTACTTTCATATTTCCTTATATCCTTGTGTGAGAGTCTTTTAGGGTATATACTCAGGGATGGGGTTGCTAATAAATAGCTATTCATAAATGTTTACTTAATATGACTAAATACTACCAAACTGTTTCTCTGAATTCCTCTATAAATCTCATTATCAGCACATGAGGGTTCACTCTGGCCTCATTTTCCTAATCTGTTGCTGGTTTCAATTTACATTCTTCCAATTATTAAAAAGTTTAAACATTTCTTTTGCTTGTGGTTCTTTGGGTTTCTCCTTTGCCCATTTTTCTGTTGGAATTCTTATTGGTTGCTTGTTAGTTTGCAGGCATTTCTTCTGTATTCTAGTGACTATTCCCATGTTGGTTTTATGCACAAATATCTTCATGATTTTTTTTTTTCTGTGGTGTCCTTTCCTAGTTTTGAAAAGTCAGTTTTTTGCATAGTGCTTTTGCTTCTGGGAATTTTTTGTAATTTTAAGAAATTCTTCCTAAATTCTTCCACATTGCTTTCTGTTAATGTTGTAGTTTGACCTCATTTTGTTTAGTTCTTTAGTCCAGCTGGCGTTCAACCTCTTATTGATGTTAGGTAGAGTATGTAGTTTTATCTTCTCCATGTGGAGCAAATTTTATGAGCATATTGAATTTTGTTTTGGAAAAGCAAAAAGATTATAATTTTAGCCTAAGTACAGTGATCAAGATGGTTTTGTAGCAGGGCTTGACCTGAATATTTTAATATTCTTTAGCTGAAGAGGAGGCAAATGAAGAAGATGTACTGGGAGATGAAACAGAGGTGAGTTGGAGAGAGTAAGGTTAGTCACTGGCCTGGCAGTGTGCCACTACCTTGGTCACATTGCTGAGCACTAATCATTAGAGGGCTTAAATGCTGACTCGTTAGGGGTGCATAAAGGGGGAATGAAAGTTCTAAAAGCCTGGTTCATTTTGGAGTTCTCATGTTTTTCTGTTGACAGGTATATTTACTCTTGATTTATTTTAACCATCTTGTTTCCTTTGTTTTTAGGAAGAAGAACCAAAGCCCTTAGAACTGCCTGTCAAAGAGGAAGAACCTCCTGAAAAAACTGTTGATGTGTAACTATCCTTTTTTTATTTATTTATATTAATTTACTTAATTTATTTATGACTGCTGGGTCTTCACTGCTTTGTGCAGACTTTGGCTAGTTGTGGCGAGTGGGAGTTCTCCTCTGCTTTTGCAGTGCTTGGTCTTCTCATTGCAGTGGTTTCTCTTGTTGTGGAGCATAGGCTCTAGGAGCATGGGCTTTAGTAGTTGCAGCACGAGGACTCAGTAGTTGCGCTCTGCAGCTCTAGGGTGTCCGGTCTTTTGTAGTTGTGGCACAGGGCTCAGTTACTTCGCTGCATGTGAAATCTTCCCAGACTCAGGGCTCGAACCCTTGTCTCCTGCTTTGGCAGGCAGATTCTTACCCACTGTGTCACCAGGGATGTCCCAACTATCCCTTTTTAATAATGAATACAGTGCAGATGGTTCTGGATTTTTTAGTGTTTCACTCTGTTTACTTGTTAAACATTCTTGTTGGCTTTTCTTGTTAGATCATACATTTTCAGGAAAGTCTAGTTCATTTCAACTACATTGTCCCACTGAAGGAAAGTAAGTTGTCTCTGGGTTATGTAATAGATAATTAGGACCAAGAGACTTCAGTCCATAAAAAGTTTATTTCTCTTAGCCTTATTGTATCACCATGATAAATGATTCTCTTTCTGTGTAGAGAATTGTGCAGATTTTCTGCACATGTGGACTTTTGTAAGGGAAGAGTGTGCAGGGCAGAGGTTATGTCTCAAGTAACACTATATTCTCTCTTCTTTTCTGGTTTACAGTGGAGGAAGGGAGGACGAAGTATTAATGAAAAGTAGATCTTAATTTATTTAAATTATTGCACAAAGTTGTTCATAAACATCTTTTATTTGGAATTTCCCCACAAATGTCTGGCCATCTTATGCACCAGCACATTAAGAGCAGTTGAGTCCTTTTTAACATTTTTGCTCCTCATAGCTGTATTAATCTGATCAATTATAAAGGGCAATATGTATACTTGTAAAAAGTCATAAACAGTACATAGAAGAGTATATAAATTGAAAATTAAGGAGACTTCCCTGGTGGTCCAGTGGTCAAGACTCTGAGCTTTCAATGTAGGGGGCAAAGGGTCAGTCCCTGGTTGGGGAACTAAGATTCCACATGTCATGTGGTGCAGCCCCTCTGTCCCCCCAAAAAAAGAGAAAAGAAAGAAAATTAAATACCTTTGTCTGTACCTCCACCTGACTTCCCAGAGGTTTTCAGTATATTCTTTTGGAATATTTTATATGGTGTGTGTATATGTATATGTACATACATGATGCATATTGTTGGTTTCCTGATTTTTTTTCCCACATATGGAGATCTTTCTATATCATCATATAATGTCCTTATTTAATTATTAGATGTAAAGACTTCCGTGGCATTCCGGTGGTTAAGACTCCATGCTTCCACTGCAGGGGGCATGGGTTTGATCTCTGGTTGGGGAGCTTAAGTTCCTGCAAGCTATGTGGCAAGGCCAAAAAAAAAAAATTAGTTATATAGTAGGCAAGGTTCTAAGTGTTTTACATATATTCTCATTTAATCCTCACATCAGCTGTATGAAGTGAGGATAATTATCCTAGTAAGTGATAGGTCTCTGTTTTTTTAACTTGTTGTCATACAATAGTACAAGCTTATAAAAAAGTTAAGAGAATACTGTATAGACCCCTGTGAACCCGTCACGTAGATTTAATTGTTAACAACATAGAATTTTATTCTTTCTGGCAGTTGATAGTACTCCATTCTAAAAGTGAATAGTAATTTCACCAGTCTTCTGTTGATGGATATTTAGATTATTCATAATTGTAAAACATGCAGTACTGTACCTCCTTATACAATTAATTTTAAATTTATGCAAGTATGTCGAAAGGATACATTTCTAGCAAGGAATTTGCTGCATTAGAGAGGATAATCCTTTAGTGTTCTATTAGATTTTGTCAAATACTACTGCTTTCTAAAGCCATTTAGTTGTTGCCCATTACAGGAGGTTTTTGTTTAGATAACATGCCTTGAGAAGATGGCCAATGGGATAGCTTTTGGATTTTTTTTGGTCTTCATGTCTTTATTTTTACAAAAAACAGTGCAAAATGAGGCAGTTCCTCAGAGGGTGACTTAGAGCCAGAAATTCCATCCTGAGCGTGAAAGTCTTTGCGACCCTGTGGACTATAGCCCACCAGTCACCTCTGTCCATGGGATTCTCCAAGCTTTTTTAAAAAATTATTTATTTGGCTGCACCGGAACTTAGTTGCAGCATATAGACTCTTAGTTGTGTCTTGTGGGATCTAGTTCCCTGACCCAGGTTCCCTGCATTGGCCACTGGACCACCAGGGGAGTCCTGGGATAGCTTTAAAATAGAGAGGTTTTGGGAACTTACATGGCAAGAAGGATCAATAATCAGTGCAAAGAAATAGAGGAAAACAGTAGAATGGGAAAGATTGGAGATGTCTTCAAGAAAATTAGAGATACCAAGGGAACATTTCATGCAAAAATGGCCACAATAACGGACAGAAACGGTATGGACCTAACAGAAGCAGAAGATACTAAGAAGAGATGGCAAGAATACACAGAACTATACAGAAAAGATCTCAGTGACCCAGATAACCACAGTGGTATGATCACCCACTGAGAGCCAAACATCCTAGAATGCAAAGTCAAGTGGTCCTTAGGAAGCATCACTATGAACAAAACNAAGATACTAAGAAGAGATGGCAAGAATACACAGAACTATACAGAAAAGATCTCAGTGACCCAGATAACCACAGTGGTATGATCACCCACTGAGAGCCAAACATCCTAGAATGCAAAGTCAAGTGGTCCTTAGGAAGCATCACTATGAACAAAACTAGTGGAGGTGATGGAATTCCAGTTGAGCTATTTCAAATCCTAAAAGATGATCCTACTCAATATGCCAGCATATTTGGAAAACTCAGCAGTGGCCACAGGACTGGAAAAGGTCAGTTTTCATTCCAGTCCCAAAGAAAGGAAATGCTGAAGAATGTTCAAACTACTGCCCAATTGCATTCATCTCACACACTAGCAGAATAATGAAAAATTATCCAAGCGAGGCTTCAGCAGTGAACTGAGAACTTCCATGGGTTCAAAATGATTTAGAAAAGGCAGAGGAACCAGAGGTCAAATTGCCAACATGGAAAAAGGAAGAGAATTCCAGAAAAACATCTATTTCTGCTTTATTGACTATGCCAAAGTCCTGGACTGTGTGGATCACAACAAACTGTGGAAAATACTTCAATAGATGGGAATACCAGACCACTTCCCTGCCTCCTGAGAAATCTGTATGCAGGTCAAGAAGCAACAGTTAGAACTGGACATAGAACAATGGACTGGTTCCAAATTGGGAAAGGAGTACATCAAGGCTGTATTTTGTCACCCTGCTTATTTATTTAACTTATATGCAGAGTACATCATGTGACATGCTGGGCTGGATGAAGCACAAGCTGGAATCAAGATTGCCAGGAAAAATAATCAATAACCTCAGATATGCAGGTGACACTGCCCTTATGGCAGAGAGTGAAGAGGAACTAAAGAGCCTCTTGGTGAAAGTGAAAAAACTGGCTTAAAACTCAATATTCAAGAAATGAAGATATGGCATCTGGTCCCATCACTTCATGGGAAATAGATGGGGAAACAGTGGAAACAGTGACAGACTTTGCAGCATATTAAAAAGAAGAGCCATTGCTGACAAAGGTCTGTCTAGTCAAAGCTATGGTTTTTCCGGTAGTCGTGTAGATGTGAGAGGTGGACTATAGCGAAGAATTGATGCTTTTGAACTGTGGTGTTGGAGAAGACTCTTGAGAGTCCCTTGGACTGCAGGAAGATCAAACCAGTCAATCCTGAAGAAAATCAGTCCTAAATTGGAAGGATTGATGCTGTAGCTGAAGCTCCAGTACTTTGGCCACCTGATGTGAAGAACTGATTTGTTGGAAAAGACCCTAGTGCTGGGAAAGATTTAAAGCAGGAAGAGAAGGGAATGACAAGGGATGAGATGGTTGAATGGCATAACCGACTCAATGGACATGAGTTTGAGCAAGTTCTGGGAGTTGATGATGGACAGGGAAGCCTGGCGTGCTGCAGTTTATGGGGTCGCAAAGAGTTGAACATAACTGAGTGACTGAACTGAGCGCAAGAAGGAAGGTGAAGTAAATATAGTGATATAATTAGCCAGTGTAGTTTAAAAACAGTGAAGTTTGAGAATTTGTAGTTATCTTTATAATATGTAAAATATTTAATTCTTTTGTTTAGAGGGCTTTAATTTTATCAGTGAATTTCTGAACAAGGAAATTGACTATGTGGGAGAGGTTGTGTTTTTGCTTGTAGAGGGATAGACGTGGTTAGACTAAAGTGTGTACAGAAAGATTCGGGGTCCCTGTAGTTTGGAGAATGTTTTGTGTATGACTATGAATAGGAGAGAAACTTCTCAGTGAAGAGATGAGATTTCACATGAGTCTCAGAAGATGATATGTATTTATTGCTTGAGCTTAATTGTGCCTTAGTGAGTTGGAACGGATCTGAAGGAGGGGTCCTCTCAGGTTCCCTTTTTGCCATGAGGTGTACTGATGGGAATGTGGAGGAAGTCATTAGCCTGAGGTTTGGTGAAGAGGACTGCTGTTTTAATGGCATTGGACTTCAAGTAAAACATTAAACTTCCATGTCCCTTTCATCCGGAAGAAAATGAGAGGGTTGGGGAAGGAAAGATGATTAGGAAGTGGAAAAAAATCAGAAATTTCTTTTAAAAAATCCTTTAAACATTCAAAAGGAGATCTCCTCGCTTTGTCTTCCCTTGATATTCTCCAAAAGGATAATCTCTGTTTCTAGTTTGATTTTTTTTTTTCCCACGCCTCCTCCGCTGAAACCAGGGCAATTAAATATTGCAGGACTTAGTTATGGTCAGCAGGGGGCTCCCATTGCTTATCTGTCAGTCCAGGGACCTCCAACAAAAGGATGGAGCAGAGAGTTCCTGTTCCAGAATTGCTTCCTCTGAAAATGCCATTAAACCATTACTACCTTTCAGGGCATCAAATGGGAAAAGTGTCCGGGATATTGGAACAAAAGCCGCCCATGTCTCTAAACAAGGGACCTTAATGAGACTGGTTATGACCCACAGTTTTATGAGAGTTGTTTGGTGGAGGGTTAATGTCCTTCCATTTATCCTGGGTACTTCCGAACTTTGTCTCCCACCCCTCTGGTCCCTCCACTTTTGTTTTCTCTTAAACCTTTTGACTAGTAACTTAGCATGTTTTCCTAATTCAGACTTCCCTTAGCCTTTTTTTCTTCCCACTCCCTTTGGCATTTTTATTTGTCGCACTTTGACTCTTCCAGCTGGAGCCATGGTCCCATGGGAGATATAAGAGATTTGTAAAAGAAGGAAACCAGACCTTGTAGAGCACTCATTAATTGTGATGAAAATTGAGAGCTGGTATTTAAATAAGGGTTGGAGGAGTAGTCATTAGTCCAGAAGTATATTTAAAGTTCCTAAAAGTAAATGAAATGATTTCCAGTGTCCTTTGAACATTTCCCTCAGCTCAGTGTATTTAACCACAGTTATTTTCTGGTTGCTTTCTTATAGTAAAGTAACTTAGTCTGTTATTTGAACTTTTTCATGAATAGATGACAGTTGAAGGAACTGAAAAATCTGATGGGCTTCATGCTTTTTTGGTCTGAAGGGTGTCCTAGAGATATGGGACACAGAACATGATTCAGGTGAATTCTTAGACAAGTCTAAGGTTTTGGTTTTAGAATATCAGTTTTTTGATTAAAAAAAATCTCTTTTCCAGGGCAGCAGAGAAAAAAGTGGTAAAAATTACATCTGAAATACCACAGACTGAGGTAGGTCATTGTTTCAGAAAAGCAGTCTATATATATCTTTCTGTTTCTTACCCTTTAGTCTATCTGTGTCATCACTTTAAAATATTTACTCATAGGCAGAAAATCAGTATTGACAGATTTAGGTAATGATACATTTTTACGTCAGCTACACTTTGGAATATATTTAGGCTGGCATAGTTGCCTTTGAAGCCCTAATCTTCTGTATAGTATTCTGGTCTTAGTGGTAACTCTTTTTAAGATGTTTATAAACTGGGATTAGAGTTTGAGAGGATGGTACCTTGAAAGAGATGAAAAGTTAAAAGGGAAGATGTTACTCACCAGTTACTACTAGCTAGCTGATGAGATAGAAATTTCTCTGGATTCTGTCTCAGAATCTCTGAAATTAGGTTCCAGTCAAGATCTGTGGGGTTTTTTGTACTTTTAAAGTAGAGATGGCATAGGACAATGCAGCTTCATTTCTTTTTTTTTTTTTTTGGTATCTCATTTCTAACTGAGTACACAACTAGTGTTGGAACCAAGCTGTTCCTTTGATCCATTTTCAGAGGTCAACTAAACACAGCTTTTGTCTTCTTGGCTTGATGTAGAATGTGGGTCTTATTTTATTCCTTCTCTTTTGTTTTTGAGGACATGAATGTAATAATAGTCTTTTTGTGTTTGCTTTCTGGAAAGGGCTGTTGAGTTAAGCCCTGGGATGGATACAACCTGATATCGTCTATGATTGTCAGTATAACTCAGTTTAGACCTTAAGAAATTACTCCTGATGTTCTAAAGATACACATCTCTAAATTACTTTTCTCTTGAAAGAGCAAAACCAGGAATTGAATTTTTCTCTGCCCTTTCTTTTGTCTGTTATCACTTAGAGGATGCAGAAGAGAGCTGAACGATTCAATGTACCTGTGAGTTTGGAGAGTAAGAAAGCTGCGCGGGCAGCTAGGTGAGTGTTCCCAGCTATTTAGATCTGAGATGGTGATAATATTAAGGTGAGGGGGTACGGTAGGTTTTAAATATAGTTTATTTTAAGTAGAATAGAGGCCTTACTGAAAATAAAGGCTCTCTTGGCTCTGTTCAGAACATGTCTGCTGACTGGATGTAGTAGCTGTAGATTGGGTTTTATTAACAAGCAGGGTTTTTGTAATAGGAAAAAGACAGGAACTGAGTGTTATTCCCAGTTCTGATAAGGCTGCATTTTAGTTTATTCTCTGGACTCTTGGTGAGAAAAAGCGTCAACTGAACCTCTTTCATGGAGTTGTTAGAATTAGCTAATGATTGCAAGGCTTGAGATCACAAGCAAGAAGTGCCATATGTACACTTGACACGGATACAAACCAGGAGTGTGAACAGCTTCCTAAAATTTAGCTTGTTTTTCTTTCTACAGATTTGGGATTTCTCCAGTTCCATCAAAAGGTAAGAATATAGAGTCTTCTGAAAAAGTTATCTTTATATTTTTACCTTTTTGGCACAATAGATTTTATTTCTCCAAATTAAGGTAAACTTACTAGCTCTGGCAGCCTTTAAGAGGTTATTATATTCACCTTTTTGGTTTAGGTAAAGCCATTTTCAAGCCTTTCCGGGCAATTTAGAGAAGGTACTAAAGTTTGAGAGAATAAGAAGCAGTACCAACGTTTGTTTTCCTTTTCTTGGGTATGTTCAGAGAAGATTCTCGTACCAGCTTTATTCTGGTGTCTCAAATCAGCATATAATTATTATGTACCTGTCCAGTGTTATATTACCTAGTATGAGTGGCAAGAGGAAAAAGAGTATCTTTTACCTTTTAAGAATTTACAAGGAAATAATCTTGGTTATGCTTAAAGATTTAGCCATAAGGATTATATCACTGTATTATTTATAGTGATCAATAACTGGAAACAATGTAATATACAATAGAGAACTGGCTAAGTAAATGTGTACCATAGTACAGTTAAAAGGCCATGAAGATGTTTAAAATAATGCTGTTTAAAGTTGTATCTGTCCCATTTGTCAGGAAAATGGGAAAAGCAAGTTATAAAATATTTGTAATATGTTCCCACTTCCCAATACATGTATGGATAGGAAATAAGATTAGAGGGATATATAATAAGTTGATAACATTCATTGTCTCTGGTGGAATTTAGAATGATGACTTTTTGCTTGTCTTAAGTTTTTAAATTTTTTACAGTGAACATGTATCTGTAATAAATTAAAGGAAAAATCTTACTCTTTTTAAAAACAACATATAGTACTTATTCTGAGAGACTTTAAATGTACTTGCCAGATAAAATACAGACTTCCTAGTGGCCTGTTAAAAGTTTCAAGTCTGTTAAGAAAATGTCCTCCAAAGATCTTGAGGAGTTTCACTATGACTTTTAAAAGACCAGCAAATTTTGATCACTGTGGCTACATGCTTTAAAAACAAAATATTTTCTGACATTTTATTATATCAGGAGAGAGATCATAGGGTTGGTAATGGAATAGCAGAAGTTGATATATTTAATGGTGTTATTTGAAGAAAGACTAAAGGTAAAATTAATCTTAGCCTGAAAAGGAAAGTTGACCAATAAAATAAAAGGAAATAATTGTTTTATGAGTGAACATAAAAATATGTAAATAGTTCCTAGTACGTAGGTTATGGTAAAAATCGAGTCCAGGACTTTCCTGGTGGTCCAGTGGTTAGGAATCCCCCTTCCAGCACAGGGGACACAGGTTCCATCCCTGGTCCAGAAAGATTCCGTATGCAACCAAAGCCCATCTGCCACAACTACTGAGCTGTGCACCCTAGAGCCCGTGCTCCACAGCAAGAGGAGCCACCGCAAGGAGAAGCCTGTGTACCTCAGTGAGGAGTAGACCTGCTCACTCACTGCAGCAACAAAGACCCAGGTGCAGCCAAAATGAGTGAATGAATGAATTTTAAAAGTTAAATAAACAGTTGAGCTTATACTTGAAATTTACAGTGGAAGGTTAGGGAGCCAGTTGAGATTGCTTAAACTAAAATTCTGAAAAGTTTCATGTAACTAATTATTGACTAGAATAGGATTGAGCCTTAGAGGCTAACATGCTGCTTGCTAAGTGAAAATTTCAGGACAGAACATTGGCTTTGAGTAGCCATAATTTTAACTGTCTATAATAGTAGCTCTGCACCTTTGTCTAGATATGTCTTTCTCTTTAAACAGCTTTATTGAGATATAACTCATATATCATCCAGCTCATCCTCTTTAAGTATATAATCCAGTGTTTTTAAAATATATTCAGATGGTTGTACAGCTATCATCATAGTCTGATTTTAGGATGTATTCATTGCCCCCAAAAGAAACCCCATACCCATTAGCTTTTCTCATCTGCTTTTTCTGTCCTCACAAGCAACCAGTAAGTTTTTTCTATATATGTTAGTTTGCCTTGATATAAATAGCATCCTACAATTCATGGTCTTGGAGTGACTGGCTTCTTTCACCTCACATGACGTATTCCAGGTTTATCCCTGTTTTAGGATTTCTTTTTGTTGTTGGGTAATAGGACATTGTACTGATGTGTATGTACTGTGTTTTATCTGCCCCTCAGTTGACTGTACGGTTGGGTTGTTTTCACTTTTTGGCTGCTGTGGGTAATGCTGCTATGAACTTTCATATACAAGTTTGTATGTGGTTATGTGTTTTCATTTCTCTAGAGGTATATACGTATAAGTAAAATTGCTGGGTCGTATGGTAAGTTCTGTGTTTAACTCTTCGAAGAACCACCAGACTTCTCCACATTGGCTGTACTATTTTATCTTCCCAGTGGCAGTGAATGCAGATATGGTCTCTAGGTATCACTCTGCCTTTTCTTTAACTTTATTAGATAAAGGACATTTTTCCTATATATGATTTTTATCCTGTCTAACTTCATTTCAAGACTGTCAGCTTTCTTTATGACTTATAAGAGTATAAAATAAAGCTTTTTTATTTCTTTCTGTAGGCCTGTCGTCTGACACCAAGCCTATGGTAAGAAATCGTTTTTGTTTTTTTTTTAACCTTAACTCTATACAGTTAGTTTTAAGTTAGGGATTTCCTCCTCTCCAGATAGAGGAAACAGGTCATATGAATTTGGTGACTTGTTTTCAGTACAGTGTTTTATGTTCTGAATAGAATGAATTGTTTGAGGTACTGAGAGGTCAGGAAAATTATTGCATCTTCAGAGTCATAAACATCTTCCTTCCTACCACCCCTCTTAAGAAAAAATGAATAGATTTTGTTAACTAGAGGATAATCTATATAACTTCTATGGTACTAGAGTTTTAGACCTTACCCAGTGCTTTTGGATAATGTCTAACTATTAATTACCACAGGAGAATCTGTGGAAGCAACTTATGAGTTCTGTCTGTAGATACTGGTCATTTTCAACACTACCTGTTTAATACCAGAGAGTAAAGACTAGGATAGTATGTCTTCTGGACTATTATGACCTGTCAGCATGCTTAGAAAATGCAAACAGATGCTGTGAAATATGTTTCACTTTATGAAATCTTGCTCTTGGAGTTAACAGTTCAATAATTAAAGTGAAGGTGAAATGTTTTAGTAGTAGTAGTAGTTATTAGCAGTGGTAGTAGTAAAGGAAATGTCCCAGATATCCTTATATCATCTTATATATCAAGGCTTCCAAGAAAAAGGAAGTAAGAAAATTGATTGGGTACTGGTAGTGTGTTTGTCTTCTGAAGAATGGAGAGCTTCAGTGATAGTTTCTGTTTGCTAGGAGATCGAGTTAAGAATTACCTGCAAAGGCTTGGTACAGAAATTAACAATTTTGAACTGTGAGTGATGGACTTGTTTAGAGGTGATGATTTAGACATTTGTTTGCTTTTTCAAGCAGTGTTTGGCTTACTTTGATCTTAAACCCTCCTTAGGCTTTTGCCACCTTTGATGAATGAAGGAGGCAGGGCTAAATCTCTCACTGCATTCCAGGAGAGGTCTTTTAATAATTAGTGGCATGAATGAGTGCTGCTTAGTTTCCTAATTTGGCACATAGGGTATCTTTGATGTTGTATAAGCTTATTTGAACTCTTAGCTTTGGATCATAGTTTGTACCTCTGTGTTTTCTGTTTTGATTTTTTAAAATATGTTTTTTCCCTTATGTTTTTGTAGGTTAACCTGGATAAGCTAAAAGAAAGAGCTCAAAGGTTTGGTTTGAATGTCTCTTCAATCTCCAGAAAGGTAAGGTACTATTTTTGCAACATTAGAGCAGCTTGGGGCTGCATAGTTTGGAAATGACTGTCCTAAGAACTGGCTACTCAGCACTTCATTTAATGCAGTCGTTTGACTATCACCTCCTCTCACTATTGATTACAACTTGGGAATTGTTTCGCAGAGTTAATTTTTTTTTTTTTTAGATGTTTACATAACTTCCACACTGGCTGTGAGAACAAGGTCTATCTATATTTTCCTTAGTTAAGATGTTGGATTCAGTGATGTTACATCTGGTTTAACTTCTGATATAGGTATATTAGAAATTAAATAATCAAGGGAAGACAGTCTTGTCATTAGGCAAAGATACCTGAAAATAAAATTTGGAGGTTCTATAGAAAAGCACTGAGAAAGTTACTTTATTCTTTCTACCCTTCTGCTAACTGACACGGTTTAGTTTAAGCAAGATGACTTTGTTGACACCATGCCCTGTGAAGTGATCAATTCTACAGAACGTTGTTGTGTTTGGGGTTTTGTTAGGCACATTAAAGAAAATGCTAGAGCGAGTAGTCTCTTGTTAATCTTTGTTCTGTGAGGATGAGAGCGTATTTCTTGGTTGTTGAGGTGATAGTTGGATTAAGGGAAGTTTATTTTAAATCAGAAAAACCATCATTAGAAAAAAAAATATTTCCCACTGAAGTATGGAAGCATTTAGCTCTCTAGAAATCCGTTGGAAAAAACTGATCTGACAGTAGTTATACTTTTGCTCAGAAAAAAAGCTGAGCATTTAAAAGTTGTGTCCCTATGGGACTCATAACCTTGAACACAACTGTGCTTCATCTTCCTTCCCTTTGGGTTACATTTTTTATGTTTACCAGAAATACAACATCATGTCTTTTTGCCCAACTTGATGCTGAGACCATAGGTATTCAGTAGGAGTATTTGGTGGTTTGCTGCTGCTGCTGCTAAGTCGCTCAGTCATGTCTGACTCTCCGACCCCATAGACGGAAGCCCACCAGGCTCCCTCGTCCCCGGGATTATGTGGACTGAAATAAGGGAGTTGAGAGGGAGGCAGAATATATAATTCTTAAACCACATATAGCTTAATTGGGAAGAGTTATTATAAACCAAAAGTCATTTGTGTTTTATTAGACGGTCAGGGGGAAGGGTGCCTTGTATCTGTGGCCCTGATTTTCATCTTGTCTCCTTTTGTATATGAGGCCTCAGTATCTGAGAATCTCAGCAATAATTGTACTCCTCTAGGGAATTGGATTAGTTGTGTTTTGGAAGGCAGAGGTAGAAAAGGTACCCACTGAACTGAGATGGTACCATGATACTGAAAAATGAAGCAGCTGCATATAATATTTGGATTCATTTATTATAGGGTAACTTACTTACAGGTAAGATCAGGTAGCAGATAGGATAAGGTAGCAGTTTGCTACCTGAAAGTATTGGCAGCTGTACTTTACACTGTGGAAGGGCCGTTGGGGCTTTTTTTGTATTTAGTTAACCCAAGGTTTGAGAGGACATGCTTGGAAACAGGAAGTATATTTCCAAGTCAAGGTTATAAATGGGTAACTAGTCTTATGGATGCCAAGAATATGTCATTGAAGGCCTTCACTGTTCAGAGACTAAATAGCAACAAAAACCACCTAGACCTCATGATCATTAAACAATATTAACTACAAAGTCCTTGATGACAGAGAAGAGACTTACTAAACAGTACAGCTCTAGGTAGGGTCAGTGGAAGGACAGGAGGAGCTGAATGGATCCAAAATGGCATCAGTTATGCTAATAGCCATACATTATATGTTCAATTAAAATTAACAAAATTGGACATTGTATCTCCTACCACTTAGCTCATATAGACCCATTCCTGAGAGGAATTTGTGTGTTGCTCCGTGCTGTCCACCTAACTTATACAAGGATAAGTTAGTCTTTTTCCTTCTCTGAAATCTTTCTCTATATTTGACCTATTTTCAGCCTCCACAGGATGCTGAGCAAAACATGAAAAGATATATTTATTAATTTTGAGCAAATTACTGAATTTCTTTATTCCTCATCTGTAAAACTAGGAGCAATACCTAACACCATGTTGTGGAGAATAAATAATTGTAATAAATAATTGCAGTTCCCTAACATAGTGACACTTTGACCCTCAATATAAACTGTAGTTTTCTTCCTTAGTTTTCATTTCAGGTTTTATCACTTTGAGTCAGTTAACTTCATGTGTTTCAGTTGATTATTGATAAGATTTTAGTTCCCATTTTAAATTCTAAGGAGTGTTCTAGAGTAGTGCTTCCCAAATTATATGGTGAAAGTCTAGATTTAAAAATTTTCCCATTCATTGTAGAGAGGTACTTTTGTGAAGTAAAAATGTCAGACATGTTAAATTACTTTGGAAGCTTTTAAATGGTTTCTGAACTTACTGCAGGCTGGTAACAGTTTGGGGGTCAAGCATTAGGAGGCAGACTACATTTTGAGTAGCACTGTACTAGAGTATATCTGGTTTCTTCCGAGGACCACTTTTCTTGGAAATTTGTGACTTTCTGAAATGTTCTCTTTGAGTATAGATTCCATTAGCATTGATCATAAATCCTGATTTTCAGAATTATCCTGTTAGCAGTGGTTTGCTCTAATTTGCCTCATAAACCAGTAAAATGCCCGAGAAAATGTCCTTGCTGTTTTTTGCTGAGCACTGCTGTTCTATAGAACTTTCTGTGATGATGAAAATACTCTACACAGTGTTGTTCTATTGAATAATCTGTTATCTAATACAGGCATACCTCAGAAATATTGTGAATTCAGTTCCAGACCACCACAGTACAGTGAATATTGCAATAAAGTGAGTCACAAATAAGTAGTGTACGTACCTAAATTGAAAAGTACTTTACTGCTTTAAAAAAGTGCTATCGTGAAGGAAATATTATATGTGGTTTAACATTTATATAATAAAATATAAATCATATGCTGTGTGGAGTTGTCAGTTCAGTTCAGTCCCTCAGTCGTGTCCCGACTCTTTGCGAACCCATGGACTGAGCACGCCAGACCTCCCTGTCCATCACCAACTCCCAGAGTTTAGTCAAACTCACGTCCATTGAGTTGGCGAAGCCATCCAACCATCTCATCCTCTGTGTCCCCTTCTCCTCTTGCCTTCAGTCTTTATTGGGCACCTACCGACCTGGGGAGTTCATCTTTCAGTGTCTTATCTTTTTGCTTTTTCATACTGTTCATGGGGTTCTCATGGCAGGAATACTGAAGTGGTTTGCCATTCCCTTCTCCAATGGACCACATTTTGTCAGAACACTCCACCATGACCCGTCGTCGTGGATGGCCCTCACAGGCATGGCTCATAGTTTCATTGAGTTAGACAAGGCTGTGGTCCATGTGATTAGATTTGTTAGTTTTCTGTGATTATGTGTGGAGTTGTAGACAAATATATTTGCTAGGCAGTTTCTTAAAACAACAATGAGGTTTGCCACATTGTTTATCTGTACTGTGCACTGCTGTTTAATAGCTTTCCTACAGAATAAATTCTTTCAGAATTAGAGTCAGTGCTTTCAAACCCAACTGCTGCTTTATCAGCTGAATTTATGTAACATTTTAAATCTTTTGCTGTCGTTTCAGCAGTATTCACAGCATTTTCACCAGGAGTATATTTCATCTCAAGAAATCACTTTCTTTTTTTAAAAAGTATATTTATTTTGGCTGTCCTGGCTCTTCATTGTGGCGCCTGGGCTCTTTGTTGCTGCTTGAGAGCTTTTTCTAGTTGTGGTGTGCAGGCTTCTCATTGCGGTGGCTTCTTTTGTTGCAGAGCACAGGTTCTAGAGTGTGGGCTCAGTAGTTGTGGCTCACCTTAGTTGCCCCAAAGTATGTAGGATCTTAGTTCTTGGACAGGGAATTGAAGCTGTGTCCCCTGCATCAGCAGGTGGATTCTTAACCACTGAACCACCAGGGAAATCCCAAGAAACTGCTTTCTTTGCTCATCCGTAAGCAACTCCTCATCCATTCAAGTTTTACCGATTTTCTGCAATTCAGTCCCATCTTCAGGCTCCACTTCTAATTCTGGTTCTTTAGCTGTTTCCACCATATCTGCAGTTAACTTCCTGTACTGAAGTCTTGAACTTCTCAAAGTCACCTATGAGTGTTAGAATCAACTTTCTCCAGACTCCGTTATGTTGATTTGTTTACCTCTTTGCATGAATCAAAATGTTCTGGATGTCATCTAGAATGGTGAATCATTTCTAGAAGGTTTTCAGTTTGCTCTGCCCAGATTTATCAAAGGAATCACTACATGTGGCCTTATGAAAAGAATTTCTTGAGGCTTGGAACTTGAAATTATTCCTTGATCCGTAGGCTGCAGAATAGATGTTGTATGAGAGGAAGTGGAAACATTAATCTCACTTTACATCTCTGTCAGAGCTCTTGGGTGACCAGGTGCATTCTCAAGGAGTGGAAATACTTTGAAAGTAATCTTTTTTTCTGAACAGTAGGTCTCAACAGTTGACTTAAATTATTCAGTAAACTATGTTGTAAGCAGATGTGCTGTCATACAGGCTTTGTTGGTCGATACACAGAACACAGGCAGAGCCCCAGGATTTTCAGAATGGTAAATGAGCATTAGCTTTAACGTAAATTCACCAGCTGCATTAGCCTTCTAACGAGTGTCAGCCTGTCCTTTGAAACTTCAAAGCCATTAACCTCTTCTCTAGCTGTGAAAGTCCTAGATGGGCTCTTCTTCCAATATAAGGCTGTTTCATCTACATAGAAAATCTATTTGATGTAGTCATCTTCATTGTTTTATATATATATATATATATATATATATATATATGGACAGTTTGCTGCAGCTTCTACATCAGCATTTGCTGCTCCTTGGACTTGTATGTTATGGATGTGGCTCTTTCCTTAAAGCTCAGGAACCAAGCTCTCTAGCTTCAGAATTCTTCAGCTTTCTTACCTGTCTCAGCAGCCTTCATAGACTTGAAGAGTGTTAGCACTTGGCTCTGGATTAGGCTTTGATTTAAGAGAAGGGGACGACAGAGGATGAGATGGCTGGATGGCATCACTGACTCAATGGACATGAGTTTGAGTGTACTCCGGGAGTTGGTGATGGACAGGGAGGCCTGGTGTGCTGCAATTCATGGGGTCGCAAAGAGTCGGACACGACTGAGCAACTGAACTGAACTGATGGCTTTTTGATCTTCTAGCCAGACCACTTGAATTCTTTTTTTCACATTAGCAATAATGCTGTTTTGCTTTTTTATTCTAATGTTCACTGGAGTAGCACTTTTAATTTCCTTCAAGAACTTTTCCTTTGCATTCACATCTTGGCTAACTGTTTGGTATAAGGGGCCTAGCTTTTGGTCTGTCTAGCTTTTGACATGCCTTTCTAACTTTTGATTTAAAGTGAGAGATGTACAATTCTTCCTTTCACTGGAATACTTACTCACCATTGTAGGGTTATTAGTTGGCCTAACTTCCATATTTCTGTGTCTCAGGATATAGGGAAGCCCAGGAGGAGGGAGGGAGATGGAAATGGCCATGGCCTATGGGTGGAGCAGTCAGCACACACATATTTATTAAGGTGACTGTCTTATATAGGCATGGTTTGTGGTGCCCCAAAACAGTTACTACTGTAACATCACAGATCTCTGATCACAGATCGCCATAACAAATAGAGTAACAATGATAGAAAGGTTTGAAATGTAAGAATTACCAGAATGTGACACAGACATGAAGTGAGTGAATGCTGTTGGAAAGATGCTCCAGTAGACGTGCTTAACACAGGGTTGCTGCATACTTTTGTGAAAAGTATGCTATCTGTGAAGCACAATAAATCAAAGCATGATAAATCAAGGTATGCCTCTATACTAGTCAGTAGTCACATGTAGTTATCCCCTGAAATGTAGTTACTGTGACTGGGAACTGAATTTTTAATTGTTTTAAATCTAAATAACCACATGTGCCGGAGAAGGCAATGGCACCCCACTCTAGTACTCTTGCCTGGAAAATCCCATGGACGGAGGGGCCTGGTAGGCTGCAGTCCATGGGGTCACTAGAGTCGGGCACGACTGAGTGGTTTCACTTTCACTTTTCACTTTCATGCATTGGAGAAGGAAATGGCAACCCACTCCAGTGTTCTTGCCTGGAGAATCCCAGGGACGGGGGAGCCTGGTGGGCTGCTGTCTATGGGGTCACACAGAGTCGGACACGACTGAAGTGACTTAGCAGTAGCAGCTACATGTGCATTGGACAACTCAAGTCTAGCTTATATCTCCCACACAGCTTTCATACTTGAAAGTAGCATAGAGATCCTTTATCAGACCACGTATTTGGACCACTGTTAAAATTGCCCAGAATTTTTTAGTACTTGTAGAATATAAGCAGTTTCAGAGTGAATTTGTAGGAGGAGAGAAATTAGAGGAAATGGAATGAGATAAGAGTTAATTAATTTATCTGTGGCTGCACTGGGTCTTCATTGCTGCTTGACCTTTCTCTGGTTGCGGCGAGCAAGGGCTCCTCTCTGGTTGTGGTGCACAGACTTCTCATCTTGGGGTCTTCAGTAGTTGTGGCTCTCAGGCTCTAGAACACAGATGAGAGCCTGTAGTAGTTGTGGTGAACTAGCAGAGATAGTAGTTGTGGTGCATGGGCTTTATTGCCCCATGGCATGTGGAATTTTCCTGGACCAGGATTGAACCTGTGTCCCCTGCATTGGCAGGGAGAGTCTTTACCACTGGACCACCAGGGAAGTCCAAGAAGAGGAAGTGTTGTTGTTTTTTTTAAGTAACTTTTTTTTTCTAGAACTTAAGTGTCCTGGACCCAGATCCTAAAATTGCAACCAGCTACATTTTCTGTAACAGTTGTTTGGTTCAAAGTGTTGTGTTTAACAGTTCTCTATCACTGGAAATGATTTGCAACCTAGTATTTGATTGGCCAGAGGTTAGTGATATGATAAAATTTGTATTTATGGAACAACCAGATTAGCACAGTTATGTTCACTTCATCCTGGGGTCCTGGGTTCCAGTATTGCCTCCTCTGTAATTTGGTTATCTGTCTTTTAAGTTTTACAGTTCTCTCGGCACAGATACGGTACAAATAATGGAGGTTAGTAGGTGGTGTGTAAATACTGCCTCTTCATCCTAGCTTCCTAGAAGGGGCAATGAGAGACCCACCTCCTATTGTCCCATTGCATAGAGTTTGTGTTTCCTTGATCCAGCTTGAGGTTCTTGTTGCATCCTGTTTTCTCTCCAGTAGATTCCACTGCAGACCAGTGGATATGATAGAATCTGTGAGAGGCGTGAGCATAGTGTTTGTGACAGATTTTTTTTTAACTGTCATAATATGACCATCTCCAGCATATTATAAATTGGAGAATGTTGAATATCTGCTATCCTTCCTAGGCTGATTTCTGCTTGACAGCTCACATATTTCAGCTTTTAGGTCCACAAGTATACTGTATGCTTTCCCGGTGGCTCAGTGGTAAAAAATCTGAGATGCAGGAGACGTGAGTTTGATCCCTGGGTCAGGAAACTACCTTGGAGAAGGAAATGATAACCCACTCCAATATTCTTGCCTGGGAAATCCCATGGATAGAGGAGGCTGGCAGGCTACAGTCCATGGGTCGCAAAAAGTGGACATGACTTAGTGACTAAACAACAACAGCATACACATTAGGCAATACACAGAAACTTAAAGAAGTCTGGCTCCCCCTCCAGTCATCTTCCCTCTTTCCCCCTGCTCAAGAAAGGCCTGTCCGTTCATGTTTCTAGCTCAGGTCTCAGTGAATAGAATCCTATTGGTTTAGGATAATGGGAAGTGACAGGGCAAAGAATGGCACTGGCATTTATAGACATTTTTTACACAAGAGGCTGTAAATTGTCCCTTCCAACTCTTTGGACTATTAGAGGATAGAATGGCATGCCTTTTCTCCTATAAGCCTCGTAGTGACTCTGGGCTGAGAAACCTCCTACCCCCTCAAACAAAACAAAACCCAGATAAATAACCTCTGCCTGGTTGGTTCTGATTGATCACCAGCTAAGTTTTCAGTCTTGTGCTTGACTGGTTGTGTTTTTTTTTTTTCCTTTCAGTTAGTTTTTCAAGCCTCCTAAGAGAAATAATGTTTAGATCAGTCCTCTTGGTGAAGGACTTGGCCTGGCATATAAGAAATTCATCTCTCAAAGGAATGGATAAGGGAAATAGATGGGAAGCCAGCTCAATTAATATATGATGGTCATAGTACATTAAGTCTGGGCTTAGAAATATGTTATTAAATGATGTAGCTGATTTGAATGGATTATAGTTTTTGTTTGTTTTCAAACATTAACGTGTTTGGAAAAGTGAAAATTTATGCTTTAGGAGCAGAAAATCCAACTAGGTAAATACTACAAAGAAACAAAAATATCTGGCCCAGGCACTAAGCAGAAAACTGGGGTGTGGTTTACATTTTTCTCCCTTCCTGACAGTGTGAGGGGCATGTTATGGCTTCTTGATTCTTGATTAGTAATAGTAAATATTGATGTTAGTACATCTTCCTTCCTTTTCTACTAAGATACTACTGAGTTTTCACTACTTGTAGTTCTTCATATAGATAACTGTCCTAATGAGTTATCTTAAGGGACCTGTAAACCTTAAAGGCTACTTTTTCCATATTTGTGGGTTTTGCCAGTTTTCTTTACTGTGAATATTCTGTGTTATACAGTTTTAGGATATAAAAAGCTTGAAAACAAATATTCCTCTATTGACTATCTTCTTGTTGCTGAAGCTGGTAGCTGGAAGAATCTTGGGTGGCTGCAGTGAAAAGTTTCATGAATCATTTGTATAATTTTTTATTTTTGCTCACTGTTGGTGAGGATGAACCACTTCAGAATGAGAAAGATATTGAACCTGCCTTGTTTTTGAGGAACTTGTCACTGAAATGTGTTGAGATATCAAAGAGAAAGTTGGGACAAAGAGTCAGTTCTAACTACAAGAGGACACCAGTATCTTGTAGCATACAGACTTCATTATGGCTTGTCTCCATTCATGCTCTTATGGAAGGCCTATTTGATTCTATCACGATTCCCTTCCACCATCTGAAAAAAATGAATGTCTGTTTCTCCCATTCAGCAGTGGATTTTGATATAGAGATTAGTCTGTTGGATATGGAGAGAAGGAAGTTCACACTATAGATTTAGAATTTTAGGGAATTCCCTGGTGGTCCAGTAGTTAGGAGTCCACGCTTCCACTGTCGGGGGCCTAGGTTCTATTCTTGGTCAGGGAACTAAAATCCCACAAGTTGCATGACATGGCCACAAAGAACAAAAAGAAGAATTTGGTCACCAGCCCTCTCAGAGTTTATAATTGGGATTTGTTAGAATTTAGGCCTGAGTACACAAACCTTTTCCAAAGGAAGGACTTCCCTGGGGGTTTAGTGGTTTAAGGCTCCATGCCTCCAATGCAGGGGTCATGGTTCAATCCCTGTTTGAGGAGCTAAGTAAGATTCCATGTGCCACACAGCATTCTGCCCCCGTCCCCCCAGAAAAAAATACAAAGGAAGAACTGTGGGACAATGCATATGACATTGAAACTATAAGAGCCCTGAGAAACCATAAGCTATGGTGAGGAGTTTAGTAGGATTTTTTTTTTAAAGGAGTAAAAGATTAGATCCCAGGATAAGTTGGGAAAGTAGCATGCTGAGTAGGCTTGGATTCTTTCTATCCACATATACTTAAGCAACAGTAATTGGGCCAAGTGCGAACTTAATCCTCTATTTCCTTTTCTCAGGGTGCCCCATGAGATCAAGAAAAATGCAGGTAGTAGGACTGTAGATAGAAAAAAACGTCAGTATAGATCCTCTCAGGCATTGTATTTCATTGATAAAGGGCTTTGGGGGAAAATTTGCTTCCCCTCATCATCCTAGATTGTCAGTTTGCCAAAAAATGCTTCTTCCACTTGAAAAATTATATTATTTTAACTTATCAACAAGAAAAGATAAGAACAGGTCATATATTAGAAAGAGATGGCAGTTGAGAGTGGCTGTCAAGAGAAGATGAATTTCAGAAAAGCCGAGACTAACCCCACATAGTCCTCAGCATCTATGGGAGCTTTTGGGGCCCAGCCAAAATCTAACCAATCCTTTAAATCCCCTTCTAATTCATAATAATTTAAAAATAAATATTTGTCTTTTTTTTTCTTCTGCCTCCTCCTTTAAGATAAAAACACATGCTGCTTCTATACCCGTCCATTGGAACGAACCTTGAGGGAGTGGTAAAGGAGCTGTTTAAAGAGGAAACAATAGGGAAAACTCTCTGACCTCAGTTTATCCCCTCATCTGGTTCTTCATTTGTCCCTGCTGAGGAACAGAACTTGTCTTTTGTCTGTAACACAAATACATCTTTACCTCCCTCCTTCCCACTTCCCCCCCAACCGGCTCTTCTCACTCCCTTCTATTATGGTTCCAATCAATGATGTCATTATGTGTGCCATTCAACTGCTGTTGAACCACTTGGCTATAGGAATTCGGAAGAGCAAAGAGGCAGAATGGAATTTTTCTCCTGCCCAGGACTGTTGAAAATGTATTCTAATTTTAACTAGAGAAATAGGAGTCAAGTTTTTCTTTGCTCAGTTTCTACCCTCCCTCTGTGCCCTAAACCGCAGACAGATACTTTTTGTCTGGCTGTGAATGAAAAGAAAATTGTGGAGAAATGTTAGGAGTATAAATTGAGTATTTTAGAGGAAAAACTTTAAAAATTGGGGGGAGCAAGATGAAATTTTTGGTGCTATGTCAACATTTATGGCTAATGTTTTGCTCCATTCACTGTAAATTGGATTTTTGAGAAGTTTCTAACAGAGGGTTATACTTCCGTAAGGTACGTGGAATCTTGTACCATTTCACTTTATTTTTCTCTTATTTCATTCATTTAATTTGAACCCAAAGAACTAGAGGTATGAAAGTTTGTAGTAAGGAAAAACTCACTGTCTTTTTTATTTCCTATGGTTGATACCCCACCCCCACTAATGTCTTCTCATTCTTTCTTCTAACATGTCAGAACCGATGACTTTGATAAAAAACAAGTTTTATGCCTCTCTGTGGTCCCCCTTAAACTCTGGAAAAGGAGGGGAATACTATATTCTTTTAAGTCTGCTTTACTTTTAAATACCTTTAACTGTTTTTGCCAACCAAGTTCGTGAGATGAGATCATTCTCTGAATACCAGTTTTTAATTTTTATTTACTAAAAAAATTTTTTGGCTATGCCTCACAGCACATGTCATCTTAGTTCCCCAACCAGGGATCAAACCTCTGCCCCCTGCAGTGAAAGCACAGAGTTTTAATCACTGGACCACATGGGAAGTCCCTGAGTGCCAGTTTTTTAAAAGGTGCCACTCTTGGTAGCATAAGATTTTTAAAACCCATCTGTAAATCATACCTGATTGTATGTCTAGTTGTATGTCTTAATTTTGGGGTGACCAGTAAGCTAGCCTGGCTGTCTTAAGCAGAGTAATGAGTGTCCAATCTCCCTATGCCTGCTCAGTCATTCAGTCCTCTCTGATTCTTTGCGACCCTGTGGACTGTAGCCCACCAGGCTTCTCTTCATGGGATTTCCCAGGCAAGAATACTGGAGTATTTTGCCATTTCCTTCTCCAGGGGATCTTCCCAACCCTGGGATTAAACCCGTCTCCTGTATTGGCAGGTGGATTCTTTATCATTGAGCCACCTGGGAAGCCATAGATAGTCTCTCTAGCTCTGTGGAAATGTGAATTAACTGTCTGAATCCAAATCTGTCAGTCTTTCAAAATCTGTATGGAAGGAAAAAGTGTGGGGTGATGTTTGTTTGTTTGGCAGGGATTTTGGTATGTGTTTGTGTTACTAATTCTTGGGAGGATACATAATTTTAGTGTTCAGAAGTTCTTCATGATGTGAGAGCAGTAGCATTATAGGAATGTTTAAAATGTATTTTAATACTTGAGTAATACTGTTTGTTGGGTTGACATTGCTAAGGAGTGGTAACATTTTAAAGAATACAAATGGGTTTGATTCAAGTAAAGTCTGATAATTACATAGCTCATTTTCTTTTGTACTCACCAAAATAGTAAAGTTGCTTTTTATGCCTGAAAGCTGAATCAGGTCAAAGAAAATCCTATGGATTTTGGAGTTGGGAATGGGAATGAGATAGAACATCATCAGATCATGAGATGTTTTATAGGAGGATCCTTGGTAGTGATGTTTGCAAACTAGCAAAGACCCTGTTTTTAATGAAATCTAATGGTCCGTCTGGTCAAGGCTATGGTTTCTCCAGTGGTCATGTATGGATGTGAGAGTTGGACTGTGAAGAAGGCTGAGCACCGAAGAATTGATGCTTTTGAACTGCGGTGTTGGAGAAGACTCTTGAGAGTCCCTTGGACTGCAAGGAGATCCAACCAGTCCATTCTAAAGGAGATCAGTCCTGGGTGTTCTTTGGAAGGAATGATGCTAAAGCTGAAACTCCAGTACTTTGGCCACCTCATGCGAAGAGTTGACTCATTGGAAAAGACTCTGATGCTGGGAGGGATTGGGGGCAGGAGGAGAAGGGGACGACCGAGGATGAGATGGCTGGATGGCATCACTGACTAGATGGACGTGAGTCTGAGTGAACTCCGGGAGTTGGTGATGAACAGGGAGGCCTGGCGTGCTGCGATTCGTGGGGTCACAAAGAGTCAGACATGACTGAGTGACTGAACTGAACTGGCTGATGCAGTCCCATGTACCCTATGGATGCTGGCTTCACAGAAGCAAACAGAAATAGTTCTTGTCTTAGAGGATTCCAGTCTTTGGAGAGGAAGCACACAACAAAGCTGACAATTATGCGTGTTCACCACGACGCTGACTTAAGAACCAAGACACCAGTGGCATGGCCCAGCCTTAGAGGTCTCCAGATGGGGTATTTTCACCCCAACATGTTTTCAGGGCCTCCCTGGTAAGCTTCCTGTCTCTCTTCCCTACATTCTGCCCACCCCAGCCAGTCTTTATCTCGCATTTCTGCCTCAGCCTTTGGTCATTGCCACTCCTTTGCTCAGACATGTACTGTTACATGGCTCTCCATGTGGCATGAATTTCCTTGACTCTCACTACCCTCTGTAAAGGATGCTTAAGCTTGTCGGGGCTTGATGCTGCCAGAAACATATATAGAGTCTAATATCATATGAGACCAGAGAATTCAGAAATCTCTGCTTTTAGTATCTGATTTATCTCCAATAAGCAATAATAACTTTGAATGACTTTGAATGACCGTGCATTTGCATAATGGATAGGCTCTCCATTTGTTTTTTATTTTGTTGTCCCTGCTTACTACTTTGTATTGTTATATTACAATATGGAGGATATTTTCCTTAATGTCTTGTTACAAAACAGTTGCCCTGCTATGTAACATTTAGGTAGCTTGCTTCATCAAAGCACAGAGTGTGTGGAAATCCTTGGAGTACAAAAGGAGACCTAGGCCATTGCCATGATCATATCAGAAACCCTTCCTCCCATCTCTACTGCTACTTGAATTGTCATGGAGCCAAGAGACACAGCAATAGCACTGTCAGCAAAATGCACTGAACTTGGAACGACAAATGTTGACTCATGATGGGTTACAAAGAGGGTATAGGATTTGGGGGAAAATATAACCCTGGTGGTATAGCGGTAAAGAATCCACCTGCCAGTGCCGAAGACACAGGTTCGATCCCTGGGTTGAGAAGATCCCCTGGATAAGGAAATGGCAACCCACTCCAGTATTTTTGCCTGGAAAATGCCATGGACAGAGGAGCCTGGGGGGCTACAGTCCACAGGGTTGCAAAGAGTTGGACACAACTGAGCACATGCACACACATTCAGTTTAACATGAATGAGGAGAGATTTGCTGTTTTACAATAAACGTAGGAAAGATCTGAATAGATCGTGGATCTCTCCTTCCTGGAATCTTTGAACTTAAGGAGATTTTGCCAACACTGAAATTTGCATTTGTGGATAATTTAGGGGTTTGAAAAATCAATCCATGGATCATTAAATGGATCCTTCATTTCTGCTGCAAAATAGATCCTATCATTTAACCATATGATAGATGGAAATAATTTAAGAATTTGCCTAAGATGCAGTGTCCTCCTCTGTATCATAGGAAGAGTCATGACCACCTTGTAAGGTAGAATTCAGGAAGATGACTTCAGTAAAGTGCCAGATCCAGTTCTTATATATAGTAGGCCTTATATATATGGCATTGTTTTAATATGCTTTATTTATCAAGCGGAGTCCTAGGTTCACAAAATTCTACTGTCAACTATAGGTGATGGTTTTTCAGTTCACTTCAGTTCAGTCACTCAGTCATGTCCGACTCTTTGCGACCCCATGAACCACAGCACGCCAGGCCTCCCTGTCCATCACCTACTCCCAGAGTCCACCCAAACCCATGTCCATTGAGTCGGTGATGCCATCCAACCATCTCGTCCCTTGTTGTCCTCTTCTCCTCCTGCCCTCAACCTTTCCCAGTATCAGGGTCTTTTCAAATCAATGGTTTTTACAATCAAGTTTTTTTCTTTTAACTCTGCTCCAAAGAAAGGAAAAGAGGGAAGGAAGGGAGGAAGAAAGGGAAAGAAAGATGTCAGACAATAATAAGAACAGAGAATTTCAAAGTGTATGAAAGGTCACATTTCTTTGCACAGGAATCTGTTCCCACTATCTCTCAGGCTGGCAGGCCGGCCTGGCTATGCTGTAAGGATCAGAACTCCACTGTTTATTTGTGCAGTCCTCACTTTAGCTGGCAGCTGCCCTGGTCCAGGGATTTTATGGCAGGAAATATAAAGTGCTGTTGATCCAGATGCTTTAGAGTCCTGGGAAGCATTGTTCTTTCTTAAGAAAGAATAAAAAAAAAAGGAAAAAAAAATATGAGGGTGACAATCAGCTAAGGACGATTAAGCTTCATGGCCTTGATCTTATCATATTGCATCTACTCTTACCAGTTCTTAATGACTACAATGTAATAACATCTTTAAAATTTATTGAGACAATTAGAATCAAACAGCTCTTTTGACCCCTAGCTCCTTCAAAGTCACATGATGCCCTGAGAGAAAGTGCAGCCATGAGACAGAAATCCTTTCTGAGGTTTTTGTACTTTAATGGGTATTTTATTTTTTAATTTTTAAAATATTTCTTTAAAAAGTCAACCATTTAAAAATAATGAATTTGTTACAATATTGCTTCTGTTTTATGTTCTGGTTTTTTTGACTGAGAGGATCTTAGCTCCCTGGCCAGGGATCAAACCCACACCCCCTGCACTGGAAGGCAAAGTCTTAATCACTGGGCCACCAGAGGAGTCTCTAATGTGCACTTTAGATTCCCAAGTGCCATGAGGAAAAGGGAGCCAGATTGTAGGTCAAAGACACTAGACTTCTGCTCTCAGCTTTTCCTTTAATTTGTGAATTGATCTGGGGGTGGTGTTGCAGGCTGTCTTCCTTGACCTTAATATGCTCATATGTAAAATGGGAATGGATCCAAGATGCTTCCATCTCTAAAATCCTGCTTTGGAAAAAAAGAGAACTCTAGAGAGTGAAAACAAATACTTTACTGAAGGTGGCCACCTACCCTGTTGACCTCATCCCTTAACAGGATGCTGCTGTGCCCCAAGCACTGGTTAGATTGGCAGTGGACCATGTGACTGCTACATCCAAGCCGCAACCTACTGACAACAAGGCTGAGCATCCCACTGAAAAGCAGATCAGGAGGCCAGTGACCTTGAGCCTGCATGAGGGAACCGACGAATAGGAAAATGATGGACAGAACTGACTCACTTGGAAGCGGAAACCAAAAACCAGGAGGTCAGTTCAGGATTGAGGCAGAGGGTGTGGTTCCCAAATACACTGACATTATGGCAGAGCTGGCAGTAGTTGGGTCCAACAGAAGAGACTGGAAAAAGTGTCATGACTGACACTTTGTGAGAATCTTAAGACACATGCATGAGTGAGTATATGTGTGCATACAAATGCACACAGAATTACTTTAGGGACCAATTCCAGATCATTTATTGCACAGATTTAGACGTGAAGACTCTGAAGTTACACTTGTTCAGTTGCTAAGTCGTGTTTGACTTTGCAACCCCATGGGCTGCAGCACGCCAGGCTTCCCTGTCCCTCACCATCTCCTGGAGATGCTCAAACTCATGTCCATTGGTTCAGTGATGCCATCTAAGCATCTCATTCATCCTCTGTCTTCCCCTTCCCCTCCTGCCTTCAATCTTTCCCAGCATCAGGGTCTTTTCCAATGAGTTGGCTTAAATTTAAATTGCTGTGGGACCTTAGGTAACTCATTTAAATTTTCTGGGCCTCAGTTTTGTCCACAGGTGAAATGTAGTGGAAACTAATAGTACCACTGTTCCTGTGGGATTGCAGATACAGTTTGTTGCATAATTCCTGAAACATAGCTTGATAATTTTGTGCCTTTTTACTATTATTATTTTTATTCATTACATTTATATGTACCTCCTAGAATAAACCCCTTTTCCTTGAGGTACACAAATAGTTCTTCCCCTCCTTGCAACTAGGAAGTCTTAACTAAGGTAAACTCTCATTGTTTTGGTGCAAAGAATTTTACAGCAGGAAATACCACCTCTCTCCATTTCTTTCTAACTTTGAAACCTGTTTCCTTTCCAGCCAAAAAAAAAAAAAAAAAAAATGATCCTTATACATCAATGCTGAACTCTATCTTTCCTTTTTAATGAAAATTTCATTGATTACCATATTCTGATTTTTGTCTCTGCTGGGTTTTGTCTGCATCCAGACAAGACTTTGTGGAATTGTATCTGAGAGTTATTTCAACCACCATAATTGTATGCTGTTTTAATAGTGGTGTTTGTGATATTTCATGCTTAAATCTTCCCTCTCCCAACAAAGTATAAGCTTTTTGAGGGTAAGGGCTATGCTTTGCCTTTATTTATTTCCTAAAGTGCTTAGGAATGTGAGAATTACCAAGGGAATTTCAGAAATTTATATTATTAGATAAACTTGGGTAAGCCATGAAGACTTCCTCCATTAAGCGGTTCTTCCATTTCTGATTTCACCTTTGGCTAGCCCATTGGGCAATTTCACAATATTAATTTAATAGTGGAAGACTTGAAGGTAAATAAGTTAAAGTCCAGCACATCTGGTTCTCCTGTTGTATATGCAGCTAAAAAACTGCTTGAGATTGGAAAAATTATGTCTGCTTTCTGAACCTCAGTTTCAACATGGGGCTAATTGAAGCTGATAGATGTTTTGATCTCGAATTTTTCTGTAGATCTAGTATCCATGAAAAATTATGACTGATTTCCTTATTTTCATTCTTTTCTAAAACTCCTTGTGTGTATGTTAGTCACTCAGTTGTGTCTGACTCTTTGCAACCTCATGAACTGTAGCTTACCAGGCTCCCCTGTCCATGAAATTCCTCAGGGGGACTTTCCAAGTCAGGGATGGAACCCAGGTCTCCTGCATTGCTCTTTAGAAGGATTTATTTGTCTTTGGATCTTTAGAGTGGTCCCAGAGGTATGTAACATGGGGGTTAAGATGAGGGCTTTAGAATCTCAGACCTGGGTTTGCATTCCAGCTCTGCTTACCTACTAGCTGATTTTTAGCAGGTCATTGAACCACTTTGATCCTCAGGAATAAAAACTATCTTTGCTCTTTGGCATGAGGACCTGAAGTGATGATGTCTATGAAGCATAAGTGTTTAAAAGATTGTGGTAAAGGACAGAGCTTGGATTATATTTCAGATCTGTGTCTCAAACCCACAGGGCTGAGCATCAGCCATCTCTCACTGGGCACTAAGTATTAGGGAAGGTTTTTCTTTTTACTTGGTTGCACTGGTGAAGGGTAAGACACAGCTGATCCTTAGAAAGGCTTTGCTTATTGAAAGTGGTGAATGGGAGATGCTGGAGATGCAGTTAGTATGGGGAGAGGGAAGGTCTAGCTGAGACTAGATAGAGAAACAGCAAAACATGAGCAACAGCCTTGGTCTTTGCATTCAGCCTTTATTGAATGTAACACCTCCATGGTACTCAGCATCTAAGGCCTTGAAAATGACTCTCACAGGATCTTCCCTCTTTTGAAAGTCAGTTTATGCAAATGAATGGACTGTGGACCATCTATGCGACCTTAGTAGATTTCTCCCACATCTGCAATCCTGTTTGCTTGCATATCGAAGAAGGATGCTAATAATTATCTGCCTCTTAGGAACTTAAGAATTATAATTCATATGACTCCAAGTTGGTGATGGACAGGGAGGCCTGGCGTGCTGCAGTCCATGGGTCCTCAAAGAGTCAGGCACGATTGAGCAACTGAAATGAAAGAGGTCAGAAAATATTCTCCTTTATTCTTATCATTATCCATGTAATATGATAACTGTGAGTGAAGTGGACTGACTGACCACTTGTAGAATCACAGGGAGGAGCTGGCTAGATGGACTACAGCCCAGATGTCTGTGAAAAACCTTCCTGGGCTGGGGTAACAACCTGGGAAGAGTTTGGAGGGATGAAAGAGCAGAGTGTGTTGTGGGATCTCCAAGTATTCCAAACACTGAGGCTTAGGCTGGACACAAGCTGAGAAGATGGAGGGAAAAGAGACAGAAAAAGTAGGGCAGCATCACATCAGGCTTTGGTTGACAAATTTTTAAGTCATGTTAAGTCATTTTTAAGTTAAGTCTGTTCCTTCTGCTTATTGGCTAAACCAGGAGTCATTTCCAGCCTTCAGGTTCTTAAGCTGCCCCTGGCTTGAGGTCTAAGATTCCACGGGTCACTTAATCTCTCTGAGGCTCAGTCCACCTGATGGTAACATGTTCTGCTTCTTTTTTTTTTCCCCCCATTTCTCTTAAAAAAAAAAATTTAATGTTACTATCACAAATTTAACTTTATAGAAAAACTATCACAAATGAAATCAATCCTGAATATTCATTGCAAAGACTGATGCTGAAGCTGAAGCTCCAATGTTTTGGCCACCTTTTAAGAAGAGCTGACTCATTGGAAAAGACCTTGATCCTAGGAAAGACTGAGGCTAGGAGGAGAAGGGGGTGGCAGGGGATGAGATGGTTAGATGGTGTCACTGACTCAACGGTCATGAATCTGAGCAAACTCCAGGAGATAGTGAAAGGCAGGGAAGCCTGGTGTGCTGCAGGCCAGAGGGTTGCTAAGAGTCAGACACAACTCAGCAACTGAACAATAAGAGTGGCATGGAGGAAAAAGCCTTAGAACTTTAATCGTGCCTCTTCCACTGTTTCAGATCTATCACTGTTGACCCAGTCTGCTTCCCCTCAATGTGGAGGTTTATAAATCTCCTTGCTACTGAGTCTAGGCTTGTGTTCTGCTTCTTTATGTGATTGTCGCCCCCAGACTGCATGGTAGAAGTACATGTGGATTGCAGGTGCTGCTGCTAAGTCACTTCAGTTGTGTCCGACTCTGTGCAACTCAATAGATGGCAGCCCACCAGGCTCCCCCGTCCCTGGGATTCTCCAGGCAAGAACACTAGAGTAGGTTGCCATTTCCTTCTCCAATGCATGAAAGTGAAAAGTGAAAGTGAAGTCATTCAGTTGTGTCTGACTCTCAGCAACCCATGGACTGCAGCCTTCCAGGCTCCTCCATCCATGGGATTTTCCAGGCAAGAGTACTGGAGTGGGGTGCCATTGCCTTCTCCGTTGTAGGTGCTATGCAAGTAGAATTCTTTTTTTTGGCCACACCACACAGCATATGGGATTGAATCTGAGCCCCTTGCAGTAGAATCATGGAGTCTTAGCCACTGGTCCACCAGGGAAGTCTTTGAATATTTTTAATTAAATATTGGTTCATGACACCATATAATATATTAAAAACAAAATGCATCATATATATATATTTTTAAAGATTTTGTTCTTTTTTTTTAAAAGACTTTTTTTGATATGGATTTTTTTTGAGTCTTTTTGAATTTGTTGCAATATTGCTTCTGTTTTATGTTTTGGTGTTTTGGCCTTGAGGTTTGAAGGCTCTTAGTTACCAGACCAGGGGTTGAACCATCACCCCCTGCATTGGCAGGTGAAGTCGTAACCACTGGTTTCCAGTGAAGTCCCAGCATCATATAATCTAGATGTTTGATCAGGATAATACATACAGATATTTGAAATGTAGCAGTCATAATAATGCAACTCTAATAGCAATCATCTTTTGAGTTTTTACCAGTATCTCTGAAATGAGTCCTTTATAAATATGGCCCCATTTAATCTTCACAACACCTCTGTTAGATAAATACCACTGTCCCCCTTTACAGATGAAATAACTGAGCCTCAGAATGGTTAAGAAAACTGCCTGCAGCTGCACAGTTCACAAAAATAATTCGGTTGGTATTTAAATCTGGATCAACTCAAGTTTTTTGTTGAGTTGTACAAAGGAAGCAACCAGATTGGGAACCTGGATGTTCTGGGGAAAAAAGGGATGTGGAAGACATCTCTGTAAATATAGGGGGAGGCATAATGCTCAAGGGGCAAGTTGTATCCAACAGCCAGATATTTGTAAAATAAGTGATTAATAACTGCTCAGTAGATTAAATTCCACCTTATTTATTTTTTTCTTATCCTTCCCCCTTTTGTGTTGACTTTAGAATATAACCATAGAAATAAGAAAGAGAAACTTTTATACTCACAAATGTTTAAGATAAATGTGTAATTCCTATGTTACCAAGGGGAAAAGGGAGTTTAGAATAGGAACTTCTCAAGGTCACATGGCTGGCCAGTGACCAACCTAGGGTTCTGAACCCTCATTCCCAGCCTCCCTCCTCTCTCCCAGCTATTTCCTCAAGTCATCATTATCACAAACAGCTCCATTCTCGAAGCTAAGCACCTCTGTTTCTCCAGTTCTCCACTTTTCATTTGAAAATAATGCTGTCTCCACTAAACTGAAAGCTGAAACTGCCATTTCCCAAACGGGAGCGTTAAATTCATTACTAAAGCTTAAAACTCAATTCAGGTATGCTCAGCTACCAGCCCAGGCACTGAAGTGAGACACCTATAACCATCTTGGTGCTGTTTGCTCTTTTTATGGGCACCTCCCCTCCCGCTCCCCCTCCCCTGCCGACCATCAGGAATTCACATTCTGGAGGCTCCTTTGTGGCAGCATGGGCTCACATCTCAATTTCCAAACATCTGGCTGGTTTCAATCAATGAGGCTCTCAACACACCACTCCTGGGGCTGCAGAGCTAGCGGTGGGGATAACTGGATTCAGGATGCACAGCCAGCAATAAACAACCAGAGGGCCTCTGCATTCTTTTATTCATGAGAATCTTGGTTTACACTCCCAAGGCTGGGCTTGGCAGAAGGAAGCGTGAACATAAGGCCTTACACAGCTAACAGGGCTGACCAGCCAGCTCAGTATAGGGCAAGTAAGTCTACTCCTTTCTTCAGAAACAAAATTCTGCTTCATGACCACAGGATAACAGAATACAAAAAAAACCTGCAGAGCAACCAGGACAAGAATTGGATGTACAAAGTAGGGGAGGAAATGTCTTTTCTAGAAGAGAAGATAAGAGTAAGAAGTTCTCTTCTTTGAGTAGTGCTTTGTAATCAACAAAGGGCTTCCCAGGTGGCTAAGTGGTAAGGAATCTGCCTGCAATGCAGGAGATGGGGGTTTGATCCCTGGGTCGGGAAGATCCCCTGGAGAAAGGAAAGGCAACCCACTCCAGTATTCTTGCCTGGAGAATCCCATGGACAGAGGAGCCTGGTGGGCTACAGTCCATGGCGCTGCAAAAGAGTTGGACACAACTTAGCAACTAAATAACAAATCAACAAAATGTAATTGCACAGTGGAGAGAGAGCATAACAGCCAGAAACCCTATGGTTAGATTGCTGTGTTCCCACCCAGCTCTTCCCAGTTATAAGCTGAATGAACCTGGGCAAGATGTTCAAACTTCTGCTGTCTTACTTTTCTAGGATGAGAAACCCTCCCATTATGTTCCGATTAGAACTTTTGTAAGGACTAAATAGGGGTTCCCAGGCAGCACTAATGGTAAAGAATATGCCTGCCAATGCAGGAGACACAAGAGACTTGAGTTTGATCCCTGGGTTGGGAGGATTTCCCTGGGGTAGGAAAGGGCAACCCGCTGTAGTATTCGTATCTGTGAAATTCCATGGACAGAGGAGGCTGGTGAGTTACAGTCCACGGGATCTCAGAGAGTTGGACACGGTTGAGCAAGGATTAAAAAAGATCCCACATAAGAAATGTTGAGAGACTGCCTGCCACCTGGAAATGCCATATAAATGTGCTTGCTATTATTATTTCAGTTGTTCTTTACGAATGGCCAGCAGAGTAGAGTAGATATTACTGAAACTTGGTAATTATTGCTGCTACTGCCAAGTTGCTTCAGTCATGTCCTACGCTGTGTGACCCCATAGATGGCAGCCCACTAGGCTCCTCTGTCCCTGGGATTCTCCAGGCAAGAATACTGGAGTGGGTTGCCATTTCCTTCTCCAATGTATGAAAGTTTAGAGTGAAAGTGAAGTCGCTCAGTCGTGCCTGACTTAGTGACGCCATGGACTGTAGTTTACCAGGCTCCTCCCTCCATGGGATTTTCCAGGCAAGAGTACTGGAGTGGGTTGCCATGGTAATCATTAGCCAAATCCATTTCACCTGCCTTCCCTCATCAAGGTTGAGTGAAAACTACCAAAACTTTGCATGCCTTTCAAGCAGCATGGTAGCCTAAACAATAAGATGTTTGCCTGAGTTTTCCAGGAACTTGGACTCAGCTGTGTCTAGTTTAGGCTAAGTTGGTTAAGACTGGGCATGTGCAAGTCTCAGCTCCTTGACCTCTTGATATCAGAGGGCCTCTGGTCAAGCTAAGCGCCTCGGTTTATTAAAGGCTCTTCCCACACCTTGGACTGCCTTGCTGCATTTTTCCTTATCCCATAAATGCCACAAGCACCTTGCCTTCTGGGAAGTGGATCTGGAGTCCTTCTGTCTCCTTGATTGGCTGCCTTTGTCAAAAACCCTCTCTTAACTGCAAGCCTCCAGCCTCTCAGCAATTTAGCTTGTTGTGAGTCAGGAAAAATGAACCTGGTTCAGTAGCATTACCTCTGTTGGAAAAATGAAGCTCAAAGAGATTAAGCAGTTTAAAAGTGTACCAGTAGTAAATGGTAGAGGTAAGTTAAAACTTTAGCTCCAATGCTTTTCTTTCTTCTTTCTTTCTCTCTCTCCTTTTTTCCTTTTTTTGCTGACTCACCGTGAAGCTTGCAGAATCTTAGTTCCCCCAATTTCCCAGTTAATTCACTCATTGTGAATTGAGCCCTTGCTCTATGTGTGAGCTACACTGTTGAGGACTCAGAGATACAGCTCGATGTAGGTATTTCCTCAAAAGTATCGGAGGCTCATGCTTACTGCCTGATACAAGCAAAGCTGGAAGTGATTTGATGGTATGAATGGGGTAAGCTTTCAATAGCAGGCCTTTACTACTAAGCATGGTTTCGCAAGGTTTAAGTGATGGAACCACTAGAAATCATGAAATTTTGCTGTTCTTTGGGAAACACTGTGAATTCTTGAGCTGTTCCGTGAATGAAGGAGACACACTATCAAATTCACACTAAACTCGGAAAGTTCAGGGGTAAAATTTCAGGCTCAGGAGGAGTTGAACTCTCCTGATTCAAAGCCCATGCCATCTCTTACTGGCTGTTTGACCTACAGTCAATTAATTACCCTTTCTGAGTCTGCAGTTCATTTTTTTAAATCAGTTTTATTTATTTTAAAATTTTTATTGGAATATAGTTGCTTTACAATATTGTGTTAGTTTCTCTGGTACGGCAAAATGAATCAGTTATCAGTATACATATATTCTCTCTTTTTTTGCGTTTCCTTTTCATTTAGGTCACTGCAGAGCACTGAGTTGAGTCCTGGTGCTATACAGCAACTTCTCATTAGTTATCTATCTTATACATAATATCAGTAATGCATGTGTCAATCCCAGTCTCCCAGATCATCCCAACACCCCTCCCGTGCCCCATTCCCCACTTGGTTTCTTCTCTTAATATGTTTCTTCTCTTAAATGGGGATATGGCTCTGGCCTCCCCTTAGAGATAATGAGATAATGCAGCTTTACCCAGTCTTATTTAAGCCTTATATCCTCTTTCCTGAAAATCTTGATTGCCTTCCTGCAGATAGCCTGCAAGACCCTGACATAGAAAATGACTCTTTTGCTTTTTGATTTTTAAAATGTTTGTTTTAAATTTTCTCTTGTGGCCGTTCCTGAAGGATTGAGGGCAGGCAATAACGTGGTGTGTGATTGTGACTGCAACTCTCCCCTGCCCAGTCATGGGTAAAAACAGCTGGCATTTATAAATCTTTGGGGCCTGTTACTGAGTGTATTCTAAAATCAGCTGTCTAATGGAATTTTTAAAAGTGTTTATTTAAAGCTTGTGTGGTGTGCTCCATCACATCCTACTCTTTTCAGCCCCGTGGACTGTAACCCCCCAGGTTCTTCTGTCCATGGAATTCTCCAGGCAAGACTATTGGGGTGGGGTGCCATTTCCTACTCCAGGGGATCTTCCTGACTGAGGGATGGAACCTGTGACTAGTGTCTCCAGCATGGGCAGGCAGGTTCTTTACCTCTGTGCCACCTGGGGAGCCCATTTAATGCTTGCTGCGTGTTAAATGGGGCTTCCCTGGGGGCCCAGTCAGTAAAGAAGGATATAGTCACTGAGGAAACGGGCAACTAAGGCAGATAAGGCCCACTCTCTTATATAACATATTTTAGTGGAATGACGGGTAACAAACCCATAAACAAATAATACTTTAAAGCAGTAACATATGCTCTGAAGGCTGGAAAATCCCGGAGCTATGACAGCTACCACGGCTGAGATGGTAACACTACTCATGGTTATAGCCAGCAGGAGAGGACTGAGCATCTAGTAGGGAGCACTGCAACTGCTCCTCTTTCACTTATCACAAGTCTTTTTTTTTTTTTTTTAAAGGAGCACGCTTTTCGCATTTCTTAGATTAGTTTTCTGGGATTATGGTTTGGGAAACCTTCGTTTCCAGCAGACAGTCTTCAAGTGTAGCTTTCAGTGTGCCTGCCCCTAACATTTGCAGGGCCCTGGATAGTACAAATAGTGGCCCACATACCATGTGTCTACATATTTAAGGGTTACAAATCAAGCGAATAAACTTTCAAATCTATCCTCCTAGCTTGACAAATACAATGTCATAACAATGTGCAAAGCCAGCTTTGGATTTAGAACTCTCAGAGCCTTGGATTTTTGTGCTGGAAAGTGGTGGCCTGGGGAGAACTGGCTCCTGAGAACCACATTCTTTCTCAGCCCTGAAGCAATAAGAGGCTTTGCTTGAAAGTTATGGACCGCAACCCACACCCATGAACACCTATCACTTGGGTGCCTCTTGGCATGCCCCTTAAAAAGTCTGGACCAGAAATTCCAGAGTTCTTGGTACCCAGCAAACAAAGAAACATGAAGTACAGATAGAATAACTAATTATCCTTAAAGTTACTTCCAACTGTGACATTTCATGATTCGGTTTTTAGTGCTGGAATTTGGATGATCTGAAATGTGCAAAAATATTAATATTATGCTCTGCCTGTACACTATGTTTTGTCTAGGAAGAAGTGTGCCTTGTGGAAAATTCTTAACAGTGGCATAGGATCAGCACTGGGATCTGTTGAATAGACATGTCTTGTCAGTAATAATATTCATTAATCTCAAAAAGCCCTAGTATCCAAACAAATGTCAAATCTCAGAGAAGATAAGAGTAACCAAGGTCAGAATTATGTGCAAAATATTTCCCTTCCTTTGACTTCAGTTTCACTTGTGAAAATACTAAGCTTTGGATTTCAAGTTCCTGCTAGCACATTTTTATGATTTTATGATGTGATTTTCAAAAACTTTTCCCTTGAATAGAAAGCAAGGGTGTTTAGTAAGAAGGATCTCAACAGTGAGCTGTTTACCAAGAGCAATAATTGTGAATTATGTTATAGTTCTCTTAAAGCCTATGTAAGAGATTGAATGCATTATCTCATTGAATTTTTCATCCCCAGCCTGTGATGCTGGTATCTTTTCCTTCACTTGGCCACTAAAGAAAATGAAACTGAGAGAAGATGAGTGAATTACCCACAATCTTTCAACCTCTGAGTGGCAGGGCCAGGTCACAAATCCATGTACAACCTTTAAAGTGGGTCAGCAGGTTTGCAAACCTTTGCATTGGGGAAAGGTGCTCTTGTGGGTGGGAAATCCATTCTTTATGAAGGAAGAAGGGGATAAAAAGCAGCAAGCACAAGCATGTCTCCTATGACTCATTAGTCAACTTCAGGCGGACCTCTGTTTCAGAAGGAAAATCATTATTGCAGTTGCTACCAGGCTGATACACACAAGATGTACATGCCCTCCAAGCTTCAGCCCTGTCTCACTTTGCCCTGGACACTCAGCCTGTGAAATAATACAGCCAACGGGACACTTTCCTGGCACATGTGTTGTAAAATGCATAAAGGCCGAGAACGTGTTTCCGAGCACTGCTTCTGTTTCCATCTCTTAAACAGATTGTGTGCACAGTCTGGCCAGTTGCCCGCAGCATTCTACCTGCTGTGCTGGGAAAGGTTGAGCCTTCATGGAGAAAAAGAGGCTCCATTGTATAGAACACTCTCCCATGAGCAAGCTCTAAGAGACTTCATGCCAGGCAGAGGACACAGGATATGGTGATAATTAAGTGTCCAAGGTGAGTGATGAAAATGGAAGAGGGGAGGCGGTGTATGTAAAACTAAACATGCAAAGCATTACAAAGAAGCACACCTAAATGCAGATTCACTGGAAGGAATCAAGTGAAAGTAGGTTGAAACAAGAGAACAGTGCTAAATTCACCAAATGGAAACACATTATGGGGACAAGACCTTGCTTGTGTTAACCCACCAACTGTGGTGGCCAATGATGTATCTGGCCACCAATACGCTGTTCCTGGGTGGTCAACTCACTTGGACTGGGATTTCAATCTCTGTTGCTTTCTTTAACGTCTGTATGACTGTGGGTTGGTTAATTAAACTTTTAACTCTCTTTTGTTTGGAAAATGGGGGTAATTATACAGGCCACTCAGGGTTTTGTTGTTGTTGTTGTTGACAAGTGTGTTATATTTTCTATCCAAACTGTTTTTTTAAGTCAGCGTTTGGAAAATAGATGTTTATCTTATCTCTAGTAGCTGCTGTAATCAGAATCGCTATTTTCATTAATTTTTATTTCCAACTTCCATGCTTAACAAAATGATCCTACTAAATGTTGAGTGTACTTGTTAAATTTTAAATCAAATCTAATGGGGCAGAATTTACATACAATAGAACATTCAGCTGTAAAGTTCAGTGACTTTTGATAATTCTATGCCTTCTTGTAATCACCACTACCATCAAAATAGGGAAAACTCTCATGCTAAGATGTTCTCTGCTGATCCGTTGTGATCAATGACCCTCAACTTTCAGCCCACGCAATTACTGATCTGCTGTTACTGTGTGTATTGCACACTATTTGTTTCTTTCCTTTTCACACACTTTGGGTTTTTATTTGCTCTTCTATATCCAGCTTTTTAATGTGTGAATTTAGGTAACTGACTTTACCGTTTACTTTTCCTGCTTTAACCACATCTCAAAAATTGATGTTTTAATTTTCATCCAATTTGAAATATCTTATAATTTCTCTTCTTGTTTCTTCAAATGGTTTCTTTAGCAATGTATTATTGATTTCATACACATGTGGGCAATTTTAAGTTGTCTTGCTACCTTCTGATAATTTTAGTTTTAATTCTACTGTGATCAAAGAGCATGCTCAGCTTTATTTCAGTTGTTTAAAATTTGAGACTTCTTTTATGGCTAAGGACATCATGGTAAAAGTGAATATTCTCTTAAGACAGATCTCATGTTAACTTTTCTTACCACAATAAACTTGAAAAAAATTAGAAAATGTCATTTGTATTTACCCATGTATTTACCGTATTTGGCACGCTATAGTCTTTTGTGTTGATACAACTTCTTAAATATCATTTACATTCTTCCTTTAATTTTCATTTTTTGTATACTGTATCTGTTATCAGCAAATTCTTACAGCCTTTGTATGTCTAAAAGTCTTTATTTTTACCTAAGTTTTGAAAAGTGTTTTTTCTGGAGATAGAAAAGTGTTTTTCTTTCAGCACTTTAAAGATTGTAAGCCATTTTCTCTGGTTTACATAGTGTTAAACATTCTTATCTCTTACCTTTATTTCCATTCATCTGTAAATAATAACCTTTTTCTATAGAAGACTTTGAGATATTATTATTGGTTTTTAGAATTTGGTTATTATCATCAATTTTCTTTAATTCTGTCCCCCCCTCCCTTTTCTGTGTTTTCTCTCATGCTTTTTGGATAAATGAAGTCTAAAATCCTTAGCTAATCATACAAAATTCTTCCACATCTAGTCCCTGGTGACCTCAGATTTATGACTTACAACTCCTCTGCCCTGAACTAATGAGCTCTCATACCTCCCAAATCTATACAACATTTTATAACTTCATTTATTCTATGCATCATTTTTTCAGCCTACTGCAGTGGAAGTTTTCTGGCTTTTCCAGATATATTTTCCAGTCTTATTGTCTGCTGTATGCCTAGGACACTCTTCTGTATGGGCTACATAAATGGGATTATTTGCTTCTTTTCATCTAGTTGAGAAGAGATCATGAGTAGGAGATGCAATGGACTGAATGTGTTTCCCCAATATTTGTATGTTGAAGCTCAAACTCTTTATGTGAAGTTATATTTGAAGATAGGGCTTTTAGAGGGTGATTAAGTTTAAATTATATCATAAGGGTGGGGTTCTAATTAGGCAGAAATGGTGGCCATATAAGAAGACAGTTTGCTTTATCCATGTACATGCAAGGAGGAAAGCTGTTGTGGGGACCTGGTAAGGTGACCAGCTGCAAACTAGGGAAGGAGTCTCTCATCAGACGCTGACCTTGCTGACACCTTGATATTGGACTTCCGGTATCTAGAACTGTGAGAAAAAAGATTTCAGTTGTTTGTCACTCAGTCTATGCTATTTTTCAAGTAGCCTCAGCAAATGGATAAAGGAGCTGACTAACACTGTTGCTGCTGCTAAGTCACGTCAGTCGTGTCCAACTCTATGCAACCCCATAGACGGCAGCCCACCAGGCTCCCCCGTTCCTGGGATTCTCCAGGCAAGAACACTGGAGTGGGTTGCCATTTCCTTCTCCAATGCATGAAAGGGAAAAGTGAAAGTGAATTTGCTCAGTCGTGTCCGACTCTTAGCGACCCCATGGACTGCAGCCCACCAGGTTCCTCTGTCCATGGGATTTTCCAGGCAAGAGTACTGGAGTGGGGTGCCGTTGCCTTCTCTGTAACTAACACTAATAGGTATAAAATGTATCCTTCGAAGGAAACACATGTTTGAATCAAATGCCCAGACTGAAAGACTCTGTGTGTGTGTCTGTACATACTCGGCACACTAGAGAATATTATGATAAACAAGACAGACATGCCTCTTGATGTCATGGTCCAGTGGAAATACAGTCAGATGTCTGTGAATTTTCCTCACTAGGTTCACCTTGTATATATTTATGGAAATCTGTAAAGAGGAGTTAAAAGGTGGTTAACATAAATTTCTGGGTTTTACCAACAGAACTACCACTTACTGTACAATTTCCTCACCTATAAAATGGATTAATGAGATAACATATGGTCATTGAACACATAATTATTGAGTGTTTGCAAATGCCGACTAAAAGATATAGAATACTGAACAGAAACTGAAATGTCATTTCTCATAATTTATAATCTAATCAGATAATATAGTAGCTGAAGTATATTAAAACCTCAAATTTTACTTATATTACCTTTATAAATGTTGTTTCTAATGACATACATGTGTATCTCCCTCTGTCCTTGTAAATTGCAGCTTCCACTCTATTAATCTTCATGGTCATAGACTGTTTTAGTTACTTTTGTATCTCTGATAGTCTGGTGCAGTCTCTGGTGTGTTCTTAGTGAATAAGTGAATAAATTAAAGTATTTTAATAAGCACTGTTATTCTATGGGCTATTTTCATGGGTAATTCTATGGATACCCACATTTAAAGCTTTTCCAAACCAAGACTATTGCCAAGTGAACCAGATATGTTTATTATTTTTTTGAGTGCATGGCTTTGTTTTAAACTTTAGTCATTGTTCAGAACTCTATTTCAAATGATGAGAATTGCCTAAGGGATCAAGGGAGGTTAAAATTAGTAAATATGTAGGATCCAGTCTAGTACATGATATATAGTATAAGCTCCATTCAGAGAACTAAGATCATGGCATCCAACTCAACATTCAGAAAAGATTTTAAAAACTTAGCATTAAGATCAAATTCAGCATTCAGAAGACTAAGATCATGGCATTTTATCCTATCAGTTTATGGAAAATAGATAGGGAAACAATGGAAACAGTGACAGACTTTATTTTTTGGGGGAGGGGGCTTCAAAATCACTGCAGTTAGTGACTGCAGCCATGAAATGAAAAGACGCTTGCTCCTTGGAAGAAAAGCTATGACCAACTTAGGCAGCATAAAAAAGCAGAGACATGACTTTGCTGACAAAGGTCCATCTAGTCAAAGCTATGGTTTTTCTAGTAGTCATGTATGGATGTGAGAGTTGGACTCTAAAGAAAGCTGAATGCTGAAGAATTGATGCTTTTGAACTGTGGTGTTGGAGAAGGCTCCTGAGAGTCCCTTGGACTGTGAGGAGATCAAACCAGTCAATCCTCAAGGAAATCAGTCCTGAATATTCATTAGAAGAACTGATGCTGAAATGAAACTCCAATACTTTGGCTACCTGATGTGAGGAATGACTCCTTAGAAAAAGACCCTGATGCTGGGAAAGACTGGGGAGGAGAAGGGGCAACAGAGGATGAGATGGTTGGATGGCATCACCAACTCAGTGGACATGAGTCTGAGTAAACTCCAGGAACTGGTGATGGACAAGGAGGCCTGGTGTGCTGCAGTCTGTGGGGTCACAGAACTGGACATGAATGAGTGACTGAACTGAACAAGCTCCATAAATGCTTGATGAGTTGAATCTGAATAAGAAACTATCATTTAGAACCTATGTATAATGTCCATCCCCCTTAGCTCTGGGGTCAAGAAAGGTTAATTGTCCAAGTTCATCAGATAGGGGCTTCCCTGGTGGCTCAGCTGATAAAGAATCCACCTATAATGTGGTGACCCCTGAATTGGGAAGATCCCCTGGAGAACAGAAAGGCTACCCACTCCAGTATTCTGGCCTGGAGAATTCCAGGGCCTGTACAGTCCATGGGATTGCAAAGAGTTGGACATGACTGTGTGACTTTCACTTTTACATCAGATATAATAGGAGCAGGACTAAGGACCAGATACTTTGATCTCCATCCCTTATCAAGCACACTAGTGAAGGAAAGCTATTCCCTTGTCAGAATATAGGGAGGAAATTAGGCATTGTAAAATCTGCATACAATCCTATAGAAACATGTGATACTGGGAAAGTCTTAGATATGAAGCTTTGAAAATGAACATTCCTTGCTAAACAAACACCAACAGTAGTGGAGGAGATCATGTGGCTGAACCCCAGAAGCTTTGGACCACAGACATTCCTCGACTTAGGGTGTTTTTTTCTTTTGACTTTATGGTGGTGGGAAAGTGATACCCATTCAGTAGAAACTGTACTTAATATTTTGAAACTTGATTTACTGTGTACCTTTTCCTTCCTACCCCTGCCACCGGGCTAGCTATTTGCTATTATATACTCCAGTGTTGCCGGGTGGTGGCAAAGAACTGCAGCTCCTGGTCAGTCCCACAATCATCCGGGAGGGTAAACAACTGCGACACTGACAAGCATCCTATACCCAACAACCATTCTGTTTTCCCTTCAGTAATGGTATTCATTCAATTACATGAGCTATTCAACACTTTAAACTTTGTGTTAGTTTTGCCCAGTTGTAGGCTAACACAACATGAGCATGTATAAGGTAAGCTAGGCTAAGCTATGCTGTCTGGTGGGGTAGGTGTATGAAATAGCCTTTGACCTCAGATATTTTCAACTTTTAGTGGGTTTATCAGGATGTAGCCCATTGTAGATCAAAGAAGCTCTGTATTTAGTTTTCCTTGTGGGGCTTTGATTGGCCCAAGTCTTCAGAAATAGAATATGGATCCTAGAGTAAAGCACATCGGGGTCCCTGTCTCATTAAGTTACTGTTTAACAAGGACATGTAGCTTATCTTCTCTAGGCCTGGGTTGCCTTTTGCGTGATAGGGAACCTACTCCTTTCTCATGATGTTGTACAAGTATAGCAGTTAGAGAAATTTCTTAGTAAATGGTAATGAACCCACTTACTGGCCTCCAGGCAAAAGATAGGACTGGGATTATGTTAGACTAAAAGATATAGAATACTGAACAGAAACTGAAATGTCATTTCTCATAATTTATAATCTAATCAGATAATATAGTAGCTGAAGTATATTAAAACCTCAAATTTTACTTATATTACCTTTATAAATGTTGTTTCTAATGACATACATGTGTATCTCCCTCTGTCCTTGTAAATTGCAGCTTCCACTCTATTAATCTTCATGGTCATAGACTGTTTTAGTTACTTTTGTATCTCTGATAGTCTGGTGCAGTCTCTGGTGTGTTCTTAGTGAATAAGTGAATAAATTAAAGTATTTTAATAAGCACTGTTATTCTATGGGCTATTTTCATGGGTAATTCTATGGATACCCACATTTAAAGCTTTTCCAAACCAAGACTATTGCCAAGTGAACCAGATATGTTTATTATTTTTTTGAGTGCATGGCTTTGTTTTAAACTTTAGTCATTGTTCAGAACTCTATTTCAAATGATGAGAATTGCCTAAGGGATCAAGGGAGGTTAAAATTAGTAAATATGTAGGATCCAGTCTAGTACATGATATATAGTATAAGCTCCATTCAGAGAACTAAGATCATGGCATCCAACTCAACATTCAGAAAAGATTTTAAAAACTTAGCATTAAGATCAAATTCAGCATTCAGAAGACTAAGATCATGGCATTTTATCCTATCAGTTTATGGAAAATAGATAGGGAAACAATGGAAACAGTGACAGACTTTATTTTTTGGGGGAGGGGGCTTCAAAATCACTGCAGTTAGTGACTGCAGCCATGAAATGAAAAGATGCTTGCTCCTTGGAAGAAAAGCTATGACCAACTTAGGCAGCATAAAAAAGCAGAGACATGACTTTGCTGACAAAGGTCCATCTAGTCAAAGCTATGGTTTTTCTAGTAGTCATGTATGGACGTGAGAGTTGGACTCTAAAGAAAGCTGAATGCTGAAGAATTGATGCTTTTGAACTGTGGTGTTGGAGAAGGCTCCTGAGAGTCCCTTGGACTGTGAGGAGATCAAACCAGTCAATCCTCAAGGAAATCAGTCCTGAATATTCATTAGAAGAACTGATGCTGAAATGAAACTCCAATACTTTGGCTACCTGATGTGAGGAATGACTCCTTAGAAAAAGACCCTGATGCTGGGAAAGACTGGGGAGGAGAAGGGGCAACAGAGGATGAGATGGTTGGATGGCATCACCAACTCAGTGGACATGAGTCTGAGTAAACTCCAGGAACTGGTGATGGACAAGGAGGCCTGGTGTGCTGCAGTCTGTGGGGTCACAGAACTGGACATGAATGAGTGACTGAACTGAACAAGCTCCATAAATGCTTGATGAGTTGAATCTGAATAAGAAACTATCATTTAGAACCTATGTATAATGTCCATCCCCCTTAGCTCTGGGGTCAAGAAAGGTTAATTGTCCAAGTTCATCAGATAGGGGCTTCCCTGGTGGCTCAGCTGATAAAGAATCCACCTATAATGTGGTGACCCCTGAATTGGGAAGATCCCCTGGAGAACAGAAAGGCTACCCACTCCAGTATTCTGGCCTGGAGAATTCCAGGGCCTGTACAGTCCATGGGATTGCAAAGAGTTGGACATGACTGTGTGACTTTCACTTTTACATCAGATATAATAGGAGCAGGACTAAGGACCAGATACTTTGATCTCCATCCCTTATCAAGCACACTAGTGAAGGAAAGCTATTCCCTTGTCAGAATATAGGGAGGAAATTAGGCATTGTAAAATCTGCATACAATCCTATAGAAACATGTGATACTGGGAAAGTCTTAGATATGAAGCTTTGAAAATGAACATTCCTTGCTAAACAAACACCAACAGTAGTGGAGGAGATCATGTGGCTGAACCCCAGAAGCTTTGGACCACAGACATTCCTTGACTTAGGGTGTTTTTTTCTTTTGACTTTATGGTGGTGGGAAAGTGATACCCATTCAGTAGAAACTGTACTTAATATTTTGAAACTTGATTTACTGTGTACCTTTTCCTTCCTACCCCTGCCACCGGGCTAGCTATTTGCTATTATATACTCCAGTGTTGCCGGGTGGTGGCAAAGAACTGCAGCTCCTGGTCAGTCCCACAATCATCCGGGAGGGTAAACAACTGCGACACTGACAAGCATCCTATACCCAACAACCATTCTGTTTTCCCTTCAGTAATGGTATTCATTCAATTACATGAGCTATTCAACACTTTAAACTTTGTGTTAGTTTTGCCCAGTTGTAGGCTAACACAACATGAGCATGTATAAGGTAAGCTAGGCTAAGCTATGCTGTCTGGTGGGGTAGGTGTATGAAATAGCCTTTGACCTCAGATATTTTCAACTTTTAGTGGGTTTATCAGGATGTAGCCCATTGTAGATCAAAGAAGCTCTGTATTTAGTTTTCCTTGTGGGGCTTTGATTGGCCCAAGTCTTCAGAAATAGAATATGGATCCTAGAGTAAAGCACATCGGGGTCCCTGTCTCATTAAGTTACTGTTTAACAAGGACATGTAGCTTATCTTCTCTAGGCCTGGGTTGCCTTTTGCGTGATAGGGAACCTACTCCTTTCTCATGATGTTGTACAAGTATAGCAGTTAGAGAAATTTCTTAGTAAATGGTAATGAACCCACTTACTGGCCTCCGGGCAAAAGATAGGACTGGGATTATGTTTAGACAGGTAGGTAGTTCCAAGTAATAGCTAAGATTAAGAGTCATACAGTTGTGGGTTTGAATGCTAGTTCTGCCATTTGCAACTTTGGGGAAGTGACTCGGCCTCTCCGTAGAGGTCAGAATTGGCCAGTTATACTGCTGGAGAGCATACCATGATGCTTTTCCCAGATCTCTTTTCAGGAATGATAGTGAAAAGAGAAAGTGAAGGTCACTTGGTTGTGTCCAACTCTTTGTGACCCCATGGACTATACAGTCCGTGGAATTCTCTGGGCCAGAATACTGGAGTGGGTAGCTGTTCCCTTCTCCAGGGGATCTTCCAAACCCAGGGATCAAACCCAGGTCTCCCTACTTATAGGTGGATTCTTTATCAGCTGAGCCACAAGGGAAGCCCAAGAGAACTGAATTTTCCAACTGCTAGGAGTAGTCCTAGCTGCTGACTCTCAGCTCAAGTCCTCCACAGGAGTTACNATACTGGAGTGGGTAGCTGTTCCCTTCTCCAGGGGATCTTCCAAACCCAGGGATCAAACCCAGGTCTCCCTACTTATAGGTGGATTCTTTATCAGCTGAGCCACAAGGGAAGCCCAAGAGAACTGAATTTTCCAACTGCTAGGAGTAGTCCTAGCTGCTGACTCTCAGCTCAAGTCCTCCACAGGAGTTACCCTTGGTGAGAGTTCCTCACCCAGCATCACAACTCCCTCCTTGGGCAGCTTTTATTTGTGACTCATTGATTTGGGGGCATAAAGTCTCAGATCCTGTCTCTGGCTTGAGACAGCTGTAAGAGGCCAGTGTAGCTTCAGAGGTCCCCATGGAGCCACTTGAGCCTTGTGGGGACCATCCTGTAGCCCATCTTCTGTTACTGCCTGATTCTGGTTTTTTCTCTTTCCCCATGGGTGTTTATTCTGATAGCATTTCCCAGTACAATGTTCTGTAATGCCAGTCTCAGATACTCTTCCCACAGGGAAACAGTCTGCAACAGACATGCAAGTAACCAAACCCCCACATCTCAGTGACTAAGTATTTGTCTACACAGTTCAGCTCTTCTCCACGTGGTCACTTGGTGATTTAGACTGATGAAGGCTCTGTTGATGCCCTGTAGCTTCTGAAACAAGCAGACTCTTTAGCTGAAAGTCCCTGCCACAGCTGGGAGAGCATCATTGGCTCCTATATGCATTGGTCTGAAAGAGACTGGTGACTCTTCCATACATCCCCTGGGCAGACTCTGAGAATGAATGCAGTCACCAAGTTAAGTTGGAAAAATGGCTGAGAGCATTTCAGTACTCAGGTTGGAATCGAAATTGTGGAGCAAATTTTCAACAAGGAAGACTGTTGCAGAGTGACAGATGTTATAAATTGATGGAAGCAAAGGCTCAGGACAATATTTTCCTTTTTACATTTTTGCCACATTCACCCATTTTTATAATTGTTACTGAATTTTGCTGTACTAGTAGGTTTACAGACACACTTGTTGAAAGAAAAATTTTTATACTAAAAAAACATGATAAAAGGAAGATGAGAATTATTCTTTGGAGGTCTGACATAATATATCAGTTCAGTTCAGTTGCTCAGGTGTGTCCAGCTCTTTGCAACCCCATGGACTGCAGCACACCAGGCTTCCCTGTCCACCACCAACTCCTGGAGCTTGTTGAAATTCATGTCTGTTGAGGTGGTGATGCTATCCAACCATTTCATCCTCTGTTGTCCCCTTCTCCTCCTGCCTTCAGTCTTTCCCAGTATCAGGGTCTTTTCTAATGAATCAGTTCTTCACATCAGGTGGCCAAAGTATTGGAGCTTCAGCATCAGTCCTTCCAATGAATAGTCAGGATTGATTTCCTTTAGGATTGACTGGTTTGATCTCTTTGCAGTCCAAGGGACTCTCAAGAGCCTTCACCACCACCACCACCACCAGTTTAAAAACATTAATTCTTTGGCACTTTCTTTAGAGTCCAACTCTCACATCCATACATGACTACTGGAAAAACCAGTAGCTTTGACCAGATGGACCTTTGTCAGCAAAATAATGTCTCTGCTTTTTAAAACACTGTCTAGGTTGGTCATAGCCTTTCTTCCAAGGAGCAAGTGTCTTTAATTTTCATGACTATAGTCATCATCGGCAGTGGTTTTAGAGCCCAAGAAAATTAAGTCTGTCACTGTTTCCATTGTTTCCCCATCTATAAGCCATGAAGTGATGGGACCAGATGCCATGATCTTAGTTTTTTAAATGCTGAGATTTAAGCCAACTTGTTCTCTCTTTCACTTTCATCAAGAGGCTCTTTAGTTCCTCTTCACTTCCTGCCATAAATGTGGTATCATCTGCATATCTGAGGTTATTGATATTTCTCCTGGCAGTCTTGATTCAATCTAGTGCTTCATCCAGCCTGACATTTTGCATGATGTACTCTACATATAATTTAAATAAGCAGGGTGACAATATGCAGCCTTGATGTACTCCTTTCCCTATTTGGAACCAGTCTGTTGTTCCCTGTTCGGTTCTAACTGTTGCTTCTTGACCTGAATACAGATTTCTCAGAAGGCAGGTAAGATTGTCCAGTATTCCCATCTCTTGAAGAATTTCCCACAGCTTGCTATGATCTACACAGTCACAGGCTTTGGTGTCATCAACAAGGCAGACATAGAGGTTTTCTGGAACTCTCTTGCTTTTTCTATGATCCAACAGATTTTGGCAATTTGATCACTGGTTCCTCTGTCTTTTCTAAATCCATCTTGACCATCTGGAAGTTCATGGCTCACATATGGTTGAATCCTGGCTTGGAGAATTTTGAGCATTACTTTGCTAGCATGTAAGATGAGTGAAATTGTGCAGAAGTTTGAACATTCTTTGGCATTGCCCTTCTTTGAGACTGGAGTGAAAACTGACCTTTTCCAGTACTGCGGCCACTGCTGAGTTTTCCAAATTTGCTGACATGTTGAGTGCATCATGTTCACAGAATCATCCTTTAGGATTTGAAATAACTCAATTGGAATTCCATCACCTCCACTAGCTTTGTTCATAGTGATGTTTCCTAAGGCCCACTTGACTTTGTACTCCAGGATGTCTGGTTCTAGGTGAGTGATCACACCATCGTGGTTATTTGGGTTATGAAGATCTTTTTTGTACAGTTCTTCTGTGTATTCTTACCACTTCTTCTTAATATCTTCTGCCATACCATTTCTGTCCTTTATTGTGCTCATCTTTGCATGAAATGTTCCCTTGGTATCTCTAATTTTCTTGAAGAGATTTCTAGTCTTTCCCATTCTATTATTTTCCTCTACTTCTTTGCACTGATCACTGAGGAAGGCTTTCTGATCTCTCCTTGCTATTCTTTGGAACTCTGCCTTCAAATGGGTATATCTTTCCTTTTCTCTTTTGCCTTTCACTTCTCGTATTTTCACAGCTATTTGTAAGCCCTCCTCAGACAACCATTTTGCCTTTTTGCATTTATTTTTCTTGGGAATGGTTTTGATCACAGCCTCCTGCATAATATCTTGAACCTCCATCCATAGTTCTTCAGGCACTCTGTCTCTCAGATCTAATCCCTTGAATCTATTTGTCACTTCCACTGTATAATCATAAAGGATTTGATTTAGGTTATAGCTGAATGGTCTAGTGGTTTCCCCTACTTTCTTCAATTTATGTCTGAATTTTGCAACAAAGAGTTCATGATCTGAGCCACAGTCAGCTCCCGGAATTGTTTATCCTGGCTGTATAGAGCTTCTCCATCTTTGGCTGTAAAGAATATAATTAATCTGATTTTGGTATTGACCATCTGGTGATGTCCACATATAGAGTCTTCCCTTGCATTGTTGTAAGATGATGTTTGCTATGACCAGTGTGTTCTCTTGGCAAAACTCTGTTAGCCTTTGCCCTGCTTCATTTTGTACTCCAAGGTCAAATTTGCCTGTTACTCTAGGCATCTCTTGACTTCGTACTTTTGCATTCCAGTCCCCTATAATGAAAAGGACATCCTTTTTGGGTATTAGTTCTAGTAGGTCTTATAGGTCTTCATAGAGCCATTCAACTTCAGCTTCTTCAGCATTACTGGTTGGGGCATAGGATTGGATTACTGTGATAGTGAATGGTTTGCCTTGGAAAGAAACAGATCATTCGGTCATTTTTGAGATTGTACCCAATTACTACATTTTGGACTCTTTTAGTGACTACGAGGGCTATTCCATTTCTTCTAAGAGATTATGGCCCACAGTAGTATATATAATGGTCATCTGAGTTAAATTCACCCATTCCAGTCCATTTTAGTTCACTGATTCCTAAAATGTTGATGTTCACTCCATCCCCTATTTGACCACTTCTAATTTACCTTGATTCATGGATCTAACATTCAAAGTTCCTATGCAATATTGTTCTTTACAGCATCAGACTTACTTCCATCACCAGTCACACCAACAACTGGGTGTTGTTTCTCTTTGGCTCCATCTTTTCCATCTTCTGGAATTATTTCTCCACTCTTCTCCAGTAGCATATTGGGCACCTGCCAACCTGGGGAGTTCATCTTCCAGTGTCATATTTTTTTGCCTTTTCATATTGTTCATGGGGTCCTCAAGAGAAAAGACACTGAAATGGTTTGCCTTTCCCTTCTCCAATGGACCAAGTTTCATCAGAACTCTCCACCATGAACTCTGGGTGGCCCTACATGGCATAGTTTCATTGAGTTAGACAAGGCTGTGGTCCATGTGATCAGTTTGATTACTATTCTGTGATTGTGATTTTCATTCTGTCTGCCTNACTGAAATGGTTTGCCTTTCCCTTCTCCAATGGACCAAGTTTCATCAGAACTCTCCACCATGAACTCTGGGTGGCCCTACATGGCATAGTTTCATTGAGTTAGACAAGGCTGTGGTCCATGTGATCAGTTTGATTACTATTCTGTGATTGTGATTTTCATTCTGTCTGCCTTCAGATCAATAAGGATAGAGACCTGTGGAAGCTCCCTGATGGGAGAAACTGACTGTGGGGGAAACTGGGTCTTATTTTGATGGGGTGAGGCCATGCTCAGTAAATCTTTAATCCAATTTTCTGTTGATGTGTGGGGCTGTGTTCCCTCCCTGTTGTTTGACCTGAGACCAAAGTATGGTGGAGGTAATGGAGATAATGGTGCCTCCTTCAAAAGGTCACATGCACGCACTGCTGCACTCAGTGCCCTGACCCTGCAGCACCACCTCCGACTTACGCCTATGCCGGAGACTCCTGGACACTCACAGGAAAGTCTGGGTCAGTCTCTTGTGGGGTCACTGCTCTGTTTTCTTTTGTTTGCTCCATTTTATTACAGAATTTACATAGGACTGGGGAAACAGACTCTTGGAGGGTACAAACAAAACCTTGTGCACACCAGGACCCAGGAGAAAAGATCAGGGACCCCACAAGAGACTGACCTAGACATGACATAATATATATATACACACATATATAAAACATGAGGAAAAGCCACTATGTTCTAACTAGAAAATGTTTTCTTCCAGAAGACTGTGAGCTTTGAGCACATTTTCTATTTGTTAAAAGTGTCTATTAGCAAATGATAGGTAGGATAGCTTTAGCACCCAACTGATGCTTTCTTCTTGACAATCAGGAGATTTGAAAGGGAAGTCATGCTCTCACTGTGTTAATCTAGCTGATTTCATGTGGTCTTAGCATTCGTGTACTTCCTAAAATCATCCCAAATTCTGAGAAACTGAGGACTCTGTACCAGTTTTCATGTACTGCACTTTTATTTTTTAAGGATAGCATTTTTTTTCCCAGCTTTAAGATACAACTGAAATACAACACTGTGTAAATCGAAGGTGTGCAATATGTATGTATTGTGAAATGATCACTCAATAACACATCCTTCATCTTATGTATTTACCATTTGTGTGTGTGTGTGTGTGTGTGGTGAAAACCTTTAAGATGTACTCTCTTAGTATCTTTCAAGTGTATAAGTCAGTATTGTTAACTGTATTCACCTTACTGTATATCAGATTCCAAAAACTTATCCACCTTATAACTGAAAGTTTCTACTCTTGGAGTACATTGCCAAATAATCTTTCAAAAAGATTTGGCCAGGGATTTCTATGTGTTGATTTTATATCCTGCAACTTTACAAGATTTATTGATTAGCTCTAATAATTTTCTGGTGGAGTCTTTAGGGTTGCAGCAGCAGCAGCATACACTAATAATGAGGAAATAGAAAGAGAAATTAAGGAAACAATTCCATTCACCATTGCAACGAAAAGAATAAAATACTTAAGAATATATCTACCTAAAGAAACTAAAGACCTATATATAGAAAACTATAAAACACTGCTGAAAGAAATCAAAG
>SJYX01005007.1:0-19113 GCA_006410675.1 Oreotragus oreotragus
TACTCCTCTAGGTCATCACAAATGCTATGCTGGTCTCCCTGTGTTATACAGCAGTTTCTTGCTAGTTATATATTTTATACATGATAGTATATATATGTCAATGTTGCTTTCTCAATTTGTACTACCCTCTCCTTCTCCCACTGTACCTACAAGTCCATTATATACATCTGTGTCTCCGTTTCTTCTCTGTAAATAGATTCATCAGTACAATTTTTTCTAGATTTCATGTATAGTTTTTAATATATTTGTTATTCTCTTTCTGACTTACTTTACTCTGTATGAAAGGCTTTAAGTTTATCCACCTCACTACAACTGACTCTAATTCCTTTCTTTTTATGACTGAGTAATATTTCACCATATACATGTACTATGGCTTCTTTATCAATTAATCTGTTGAAGGGCATCTAGGTCGCCTCCATATTCTGATATTGTAAAGAGTGTTGCAATGAACACTGGGGTACATGTGTCTTTTTGAATTGTGAATTTCCCAGGATTTATGCCCAGTAGTGTGATTTTTGCATAATATGGTAGTTTTATTCCTAGTTTGTTAAGGGGTCTCCATTCTGTTCTCCATAGTAGCTCTGCCAGTTTACATTCCCGTCATCATCATAGTAATGTTCCTTTTTCTCTTCATCCTCCTCAACATTTATTGCTTGTAGCTTTTTTGATGATGACCATTTTGATGATTGGTGTGAGGTGATACCTCATTGTAGTTTCAATTTGAATTTTTCTAACAGTGACCAATGTTGAACATCTTTTCATGTGTCTATTGGTCATCTGTATATTCTGATAAATGTCTCATTAGGGCTTCTGCCATTTTTTTTTTTTCTATTGCGCTGATTGTTTTTCTGATATTGAGTTATATGTTTATGTATTTTGAAGATTAATCATTTGTCAGTTATCTCATTCGTCATTATTTTCTCCCATTCTGAGGGTGGCCTTTTAAACATCTTTATAGTTTTCTTTGTTGTGCAAATGCTATTTAAGTTTAATTAAGTTCCATTTGCTCAATTTTTTTTTTCATTTCCATTACACTAGGAGGTCAGTCAAAGAAGAATTTTCTGTGATTTATGTTAAAGACTGTACTAAGTTTTCCTCTAAGACCTTTATTGTTTCTGGCCTTAAATTTAGGTCTTTAATCCATTATGAGTTTCTTTTTGTATTGTGTTACTGCTAAGTCACTTCAGTCGTGTCTGACTCTGTGCGATCCCATAGACGGCAGCCCACCAGACTCCCCCTTCCCCGGGATTCTCCAGGCAAGAACACTGGAGTGGGTTGCCATTTCCTTGTGTTAAGGGTTCTAATTTCATACTTTCACATATACTTGTCCAGTTTCCACAAAACCATTTAATAAAGAGCCTCTTTTTTCCCTGTTGTATATTCTTGCCTTCTTTGTTAGAGATAAGGTGATCATAGGTGCCAGTGTATATTTCTGGGCTCTCTTCTGTTCAATTGGCCTATATGTCTTTTTCTGTGTCAGAACCATACTGTTTTGATAGCCATTGCTTTACAGTAGCCTGAAGTCAGGAAAATTGATTTCTGTAGCTCCATTTTTCTTTCTCATAATTGCATTCACTATGTGGGGTCTTTTGTGTTTTTATACAAATCATGAAAATTTTTGTTCTAGTTCTGTGAAAAATACCATTGCTAGTTTAATAGGAATAGCATTTGAATTGGTATATGGCTTTTGATAATATGGTCATTTTCAAAACATTGACTCTTCTAATCTAAGAACATAGTATATCTCTTTATTTGTCAGTGTCACGTTTGATTTCTTTAATAAGCATTATACTTTTCTGCATACTGGTCTTTTTTCTCCTTAAGCAGATTTATTCTTCAGTTCAGTTTAGTTTCAGTCGCTCAGTCGTGTCCGACTCTTTGCGACCCCATGAATCCCAGCACGCCAGGCCTCCCTGTCCATCACCATCTCCCGGAGTTCACTCAGACTCAACGTCCATCGAGTCCGTGATGCCATCCAGCCATCTCATCCTTGGTCGTCCCCTTCTCCTCCTGCCCCCAATCCCTCCCAGCATCAGAGTCTTTTCCAATGAGTCAACTCTTCACATGAGGTGGCCAAAGTACTAGAGTTTCAGCTTTAGCATCAGTCCTTCCAAAGAAATGCCGGGATTGATCTCCTTCAGAATGAACTGGTTGGATCTCCTTGCAGTCCAAGGGACCCTCAAGAGTCTTCTCCAACACCACAGTTCAAAAGCATCAATTCTTCGGCACTCAGCTTTCTTCACAGTCCAACTTTCACATCCATACATGACCACAGGAAAAACCATAGCCTTGACTAGGCGGACCTTAGTCGGCAAAGTAATGTCTCTGCTTTTGAATATACTATCCAGGTTGGTCATAACTTTTCTTCCAAGGAGTAAGCGTCTTTTAATTTCATGGCATCGGCACTCAGCTTTCTTCACAGTCCAACTTTCACATCCATACATGACCACAGGAAAAACCATAGCCTACAAAATACAAAATTATTCATATGTAGTCCATATTCTGATTTTATCAATTGTCCTAATAATACCCTTTTATACTAATTTTCTTCCTGATCCAGGATCCCACTCAGTATTGAGTATTTGGTCTTGTTTCTCTAGTTTCTTTTTAATCTGAAATAGTTGTCAGCCTACTTTCTTTCCTGATATTGACATTTTTGAAGAGCTTTTTCCATTTGTATGCTTCTATGATTGATGCTCAGTCACTCAGTTGTGTCCAACTCTTTGCAACCCCATGGACTCTATCCCACCAGGCTTCTCTGTCCATCAGATTTCCCAGGCAAGAATACTGGAGTGGGTTGCTATTTCCTCCTCCAGGGGATCTTCCCGACCCAGGAATCAAACCCACGTCTCTTGTGTCTCCTGCCTTGGCATGTGGGTTCTTTACCACTGAGCCACCTGGGAAGCCCCTTCTGTAATCTCATTCATTTCACTTGATGTAGAGTTGAGAAAAAAGGAATTGGCCCCAATGGCTCTTTCTTTACCTACTCCTTACAGATTCTGAGTTTGCTTAGAGGAAGAACGGGTTGGTAGTAGCTCTGTAGACAGAACATAAGGTGGGGGGTTCTTTGCAAGGGGTTCCCTCTCTACTGAAGTTCTTTCTTATGCATGGTTCTCTATGAAGAAAATGAGAGCTCAGGAGACCATGTGTACTTTGCTATTTCTCAGCTTATAAATTCTTCTATGATGAACACTTTATTTACCCGGGGTGGCACTAGTGTGATATATGTGTGAACCTCTTTTGCACTCTAGTCGATGAACATGAAGGGAAATACTCTAGTCTATCCTAATGTTATATGTTTTGGGAAGCAGCAAAAACTGCTGTCTCCCTTTCCACCATGGGAAACAGTCCCTCAAAGGCCTAGAAGAGGTGTGGTCACTGGATAAGTGGATGAGTGCCCTAAGGGGGTAGGGTTGCTATATTGTCCACTGATGTGGAGGCAAATCTTCTGTGAATGTGTGTCTGTGAGAATGTATAATATATACATACAGTAAACACTTGGAAAGATGGAGGTAAAGGGGTCATATGTTCTGTAAATTCTCTGAAATCTAACCTTTGAAAGTCTTAAAACAGCCAAGTTAACAGTATCAATGGCAACATTACAGAATCTTGAAGTGTAATGTAAAGGATTATGATGTATGGGAAATCCAAGTTGGAATGTACCTGAAGTACAGATGAAATCAGTTTGCAGCTACTGAAAGTAGAGAGGAACATACAAGGTGTTTATTAGAAACAGAAAGAACCCGAGTAACAGGCTTGGAGAAATGAAGCTAAAAGGATTAGACACAGCTCCTAAATAGAAGTGAAAGACCAATGTGGTTTCATGAAATGGCTTCACAGCGGTCTTTCCCTGAAGACGACTTCAGTATCTACTATGTCCTGTGAGCTTCCGTCCACTATAGTTTTTTAGATGAGCTTAGTTAGGGTGGTAGGAGGAAGCCATGCTTAAGGGGTCAGGAGGTACATGCCACATTTTGAATGATTTTTCCAGGTTTGACTCATTGGAGGTTCCCCAAATGGAAGGGAAGATGTTATTTAATACCCAGCTAATAGTTATGCCTGAAGAGTGACAGGCTTGGGCCTCCCATGATATTGATAAATAAAAGGGAAATATCCATCCAGGTAACGGAGAGAACTTGTCAAACTGGCAGAATTGTAAGTAGAGGTACTGAGGTGAGGTAGCTGTCTCCTGGAGACCCAATTTGAGATACTAAGCGTGGAAAGAAAAATCGAGGGGACAGAGATATCGGGCTGCCTGGTGCAGTAGCCCAATCACAGAAGGCAGCTCTATGTGGAGAAAGGACCCTCTTCTGTGCGGGTCTGGTTGATCCATATGGACATATGAATTCCATAGGTACTGTTAAGGACATTCTGGATCAGTCATTTCTTTAAAAATTTAGGTTAAGTTGCCATTTATTAACTATGTAATCTGTGCTTCATACCTTGCATCATTTAATCTAATCCTTAGAACAATCCTGTAAGCCAAGTAACACCATCCTGTTTTATAGATGAGAAACAGACATATAAAAGTCCCAGATCATGTAACTAGTAAGTGCCAAGTCAGAATTTAAAGTAAGATCTATTTTTTTTTGCAAAGTATGTGCTCTTTCTCTCCCTCTATGTATGTTTGTGTGTTTGTATGTGTATGTGTATAATTTATACACATATATCCATGTATGTGCTCTTAATATATTTATATTAATATGTATATATTATACTCTTGAATGTATATATGGCATATATATGTGTACACACACATATAGACTCCTAATATTTGATATATAAATCCAAATAACTTGACAGAAAGATGATGGATAGATCAGTTCAGTTCAGTTCAGTCGCTCAGTCGTGTCCGACTCTTTGCGACCCCATGAATCGCAGCACGCCAGGCCTCCCTGTCCATCACCATCTCCCGGAGTTCACTCAGACTCACGTCCATCGAGTCCATGATGCCATCCAGCCNTGTGATTATTCCAGCCCAGCGTTTCTCATGATGTACTCTGCATATAAGTTAAACAAGCAGGGTGACAATATACAGCCTTGACATACTCCTTTTCCTATTTGGAACCAGTCTGTTGTTCCATGTCCAGTTCTAACTGTTGCTTCCTGACCTGCATACAGATTTCTCAAGAGGCAGGTTAGGTGATCTGGTATCCCCATCTCTTTAAGAATTTTCCACAGTTTATTGTGATCCACACAGTCAAAGGCTTTGGCAGATGGGTAGATAGATAGATAAATATCCCTTCTCTCTACAGGTCACTGCACATGCCTTAGTATATTACCGTGAGCAAATGACTAGACCATTTACACATGATATCTCATCTGTAAAACAGGATTCAAAAGTAACTGTACTACCCCATAGAATTGTTGCAAGAATTAAATAGGAAAGTTCATATTAAATTCTTAACATAGTGCCAGTTAATACATGATAGCTGGCTTCCTTGGTGGCTCAGACAGTAAAGAATCTGCCTGTAATGTGGGAGACCCAAATTCGATGCCTGGATCGGGAAGATCCCTTGGAAAAGGGAATGGCTACCCACTCCAGTGTTCTTCCCTGGTGAATTCCATGGACAGAGGAGCCTGGCAGCCTACAGTTCTTGGGCTCACAAAAGTGGCTAACACTTTCACTTTCATTTTTACTGTGCACATGCACTTGGTTGTGTCCAATTCTGTGACCCCATGGACTGTAGCCTGCTAGGCTCTTCTGTCCATGGGATTTCTCAGGCAAGAATACTGGAGTGGGTTGCCATTTCCTTCTCCATCATTGTTATTAACTGCTGTCTGTTACTATTATTACTAGTAATAATAATTAAATTACCTGTCCAGCAAAAATGTAAATACTCTAAATGGTATTTAGAAAGAAAGTCTGCATTTTTAGCAGATTCTAGGACCCTGAAAGGGCAGTATTTTCTGTCCTCTTGATTTGGTTTTAGGAAGAAATTTTATCTCTGTTTATTTGGCTGCAGGCACTTTTCAGAGTTTTCCTGGTGGCTCAGATGGTAAAGCGTCTGCCTACAGGGCGGAAATCTTGGGTTCAAGCCCTGGTTTGAGAAGATCTCCTGGAGAAGGAAATGGCAACCCACTCCAGTATTCTTGTCTGGAAAATCCCATGGATGGAGGAGCCTGGTAGACTACAGTCCGTGGGGTCGCAAAGAGTCAGACACCACTGAGCGACTTCACTTTCACTGTTCAGAAAGCCCTGAGCCAAGTAACACAGTTTTAGACTCCAAGTCCAGATACTTCTGTCNATGGCAACCCACTCCAGTATTCTTGTCTGGAAAATCCCATGGATGGAGGAGCCTGGTAGACTACAGTCCGTGGGGTCGCAAAGAGTCAGACACCACTGAGCGACTTCACTTTCACTGTTCAGAAAGCCCTGAGCCAAGTAACACAGTTTTAGACTCCAAGTCCAGATACTTCTGTCCTTGATAGGGAATGTATTTGGTAGAAGTCTTATGAAGAACTCTTTTGTGTCATGAGGCTGAGAGGGCCTGATTTCATTTGTGCATATTTTGTTTCTTCAAAATGCTTTCCTTTCTTTCCACGTGGCACCAACATAGTGTAGAGCACACAGATCACTATGACCCGTCCCCAGTTAACGAGGCTGAAGAGAACCAGCCCCATCTCCAGGGGGTGACTGGCCTGCGGAACCTGGGCAACACATGCTACATGAACGCCATCTTACAGTGTCTCTGCAGCATCTCACCACTGGTGGAATACTTTCTCTCGGGAAAGTACATTAACGCTCTTCAAAAGTAAGACCATTTGCCTTACCTGTGGCCCGGCCCCCACCCCTGCTCTCCAAGGTGAGGTTAGGGAAGGGACCTTCTGGAAAGGGCTAAACCAGTTAGTAGAGGCTGCAGCGCCCCAGATCCCATTTGAGTAAAATGAGAAGGTAAACCAAGAAATGAATCAGTCTTGGGGTCTGATGCCACATGATCAGCCAGAAACATTTCCCCTCCTTCTTAGGGACTGCAGCGAGGTTGCCACTGCTTTTGCATATGTGATGACAGACATGTGGCTTGCAGACTCTGACTGTGTCTCACCAGAAATATTTCGGTCAGCTCTTGGCAACCTCTACCCAGTATTTATGAAAAAGACGCAGCAAGATGCTCAGGAATTCTTGATATATGTCCTGAATGAACTTCATGAAGCTCTGAAAAAGGTAGGTAGAATTAATGGTGGGAGACATGGGCAGGAGGTGTGATGAAAGAAGCTGCCAAAGCAGAACCGACTGAAAGCATAGCGCCTTTAGAACATTTCGCTAAGGCTGTAGAGTCACTGGACAGTCAGAACGTGCTCCTGGAAATGCTGTTCCTGGGCATCAGCTAGATTCACATCAGGATACAAGCCTAACAAAATTGGGCCGTCTCAGGAGTTTAACATTTGCTCTTTAAGAAACTTTTTTTTTTCCTAACAATAGGAGGCTAGAGAACATAACCTGAAGGGACTGGAGGAAAGATCCAATTCCTTTATCTTGCTGTTAGATACACTTGCATGACCAGAAGCCAGTTTGCAGCTTCCTCTTCCCAGGAAAGCCTGCCCCCACAGCCCCATATCACAGTATCATTGGCTGTCAGCTTACGGCACCGTGGACATGGGTTTTACCAGGGTTAGGGTGTCCTCATCCTCAGCTTCACTTAAAAAGGCAAATCAATGAATTATCACAAATTATACCTATTATATTCTCTTATACCTATTATATTCTCTTAAGATCTTATTCTATTTATTATCTGAATCCAAAACTAAAGTTTTGGGTAGCGTTCTGATAGAAAAATCAGGTCATTCTATTAAAACAACTTTGATAACCAATAGTTGATTGGGCATGAATTTGTCCCGTGATTAGTACCACCGGAGAAAATCATATGAAAAAAGATCCATTCCAAGATACTGCAGGAAGATGATCGCCAATGAATCCTCCATCATCACGCGCCTGTTTGAAGGGCAGCTCAGTTATAGCATCGTATGTTTAAAGTGTGAGAACTGCACCTACAAGAACGAAGTTTTCACCATCATCTCTCTCCCCATTCCATCCAAATACGAGTGCTCTCTTCAGGTAAGAATTCTTACTCCTGGAGACCTCTTTTGTCTCTCTCTGCCCCAGCCCTGGATTTTTCTCAGCACTGTTTCCTATATTTTCTAGTATAAGGGGAGCCACTTTATAACTGAAAAAAATTGGAAGCCCATGATGACAATGTTTTGTAGAAAAGTGACTACAGCCAAAAGTTATTGTGAGTTCAGTTGTAACACTGATGACGTTCAGTAAAACAGCCTTACTGTAAAATAGATAGATAGGTGGGCTTTATTCAACCTATTGAGATGGCTTGGTGCATACAGGAAATTTAAACTTATAAAAATTCTATGGCCTCTTTTCATCCCAGAAGTCTGTAGGTCCAGATTGGAAACTAGATAGAAATAAATCTGACTCTTAGTCATGAGCCACTTATATTTGGACAAGAGCTGAGAAATTTGAGGGGGGAGATAGAATGGAATGGTGTCTTAGTTTACCTCTTGAATTTTCTTTATTGTAATACCAAAAGTTAATCTGTAAATGGAGTGGGGAGGGTCAGGGAGTGGGTGGGGGGAAGCTATTTTGCTTTTTTGCATTTCTTTTTCACGGTTTATTCTTAGGTACTTTATTATTTTTCTTGCAATGGTGATTGGAATTGTTTTCTTAATTATCTCTGTGAATTTTCACTGTTAGCATGTGGGGACATAATGGATTTTTGTATATTAATTTTAAATTCTGCCACTTTACTATATTCATTGATTAGCTCTAACAATTTTTTCATGGCATTTTAAAGATTTTCTATGTATAAAATCACTATGAGCCATCCTATGTGGAGTCATCCAAGAAGAATGAGTCATGCTGAAGAGTTCTGACAAAAGGTGGTCCTCTAGAGGAAGAAATGGCAAACCATTCCAGTATTCTTGCCACGAGAACTCCATGAATAGTATGAAAAAGCCAAACGATATAACACCAGAAACTGAGCCCCTCAGGTAGTAAGATGTACAATAAGCTACGGGGGAAGAGCAGAAGGCAAATGCTAGTAGCTCCAGAAAACATGAAGTAGTTTGGCCAAAGCAGAAACAATGCTCAGTTGTGGATATATTTGGTGATTAAAGGAAAGTCCAATGTTGTTAAGAACAATATTACCTAGGAACATTGAATATTAGGTCCATAAATCAAGGAAAATCAGATGCAGTCAAACAGGAGATGGCAGGAGTGAATGTCAACCCCTTGGGAATCACTGAACTAAAATGGACAGGAATGGATGAATTAACTTCAGATGACCATTATGTGGGAGAGGATCCCTTAAAAGAAACGAAGCAGCACTCATTCAACAAAAGAGTACAGAAAGTAGTACTTGAGTGCAATCTAAAAAACAATAGAATGATCTTGATTCATTTTTAAGGAAAACCATTCAACATCACCGTAATTTAAGTCTATGCCCCCAACAACTAATGGTGAAGAAGCTGAAGTTGACTGATTCTATTAAGAACTACAAGACCTTCTAGAACTAACATCAAAAAGAAAAGTCCTTTTAATCATTTGGGATTGGAATGCAAATGTAGGAAGTCAAAAACTACATGGAGTAAAAGGAACGTTTGGCCTTAGGGTGCAAAATGAAACAAGAGAAAGGTTAACACAGTATTGTCAAGATAACAGGCTAATCACTGAAAACACTATTTTTCAACAACACAAGAGGTGACACAACACAAGGACATCATCATAAGATCAATACCAAAAACATTTTGATTATATTATTTGCAACAAAAAATGGGCAATTATATATATTCAGCCAAAAAAAAAAAAAAAAAGACTTGAAACTGGCTGTGGCTCAGATCATGAGCTTCATATTGCAAAGTTCAGAGATGAAGAAAGTAGAGAAAACTACTAGGCCATTCAGATATGATTTAAATAAAATCCTTTAAGATTATACAGTGGAGGTGATGAATAGATTCAAAGGATTATTTCTTTAGATAGTGTGTCTGAAGAACTATGAACAGAGATTCCTATCACTGTACAGGAGGCAGTGATCAAAATTATCCCAAAGAAAAAAAATGCAAGAGAGAAAGGTGGTTGTCTTAGGAGGCTTTAACAATAGCTGGGTGTTGGGATCCTTTAATGGACCAGAACCTGGCAGTCCGGAGTTGACAATAAGAAACTGAAAAGAGAAAGAGAGAGAGAGAGACACGGGGATCCAAGCTCTGATGGAGCAAATGTGTTTTAATGATCTTTCTGTGAGTATATATAGGCTGTTGTACAAGAAATTTCTTTCGACAATGATAAAGATCAGAAAGATGGTAACGATAACCCTGTATGTGGGACAGCAAAAGAGACACAGATGTGTAGAACAGTCTTTTGCACTCTGTGGGAGAGGGCGAGGGTGGGATGATTTGGGAGAATGACATTGAAACATGTATAATATCATATATGAAAAGAATCGCCAGTCCAGGTTCGAAGCATGGATACTGGATGCTTGGGGCTGGTGCACTGAGATGACCCAGAGAGATGGTATGGAGAGAGAGGAGGGAGGGGGATTCAGGATGGGGAACACATGTATTCCTGTGGTGGATTCATGTTGATGTATGGCAAAAGCAATACAATATTGTAAAGTATTAACCTCCAATTTNGTGGGAGAGGGCGAGGGTGGGATGATTTGGGAGAATGACATTGAAACATGTATAATATCATATATGAAAAGAATCGCCAGTCCAGGTTCGAAGCATGGATACTGGATGCTTGGGGCTGGTGCACTGAGATGACCCAGAGAGATGGTATGGAGAGAGAGGAGGGAGGGGGATTCAGGATGGGGAACACGTGTATTCCTGTGGTGGATTCATGTTGATGTATGGCAAAAGCAATACAATATTGTAAAGTATTAACCTCCAATTTAAATAAATAAATAAATAAATAAAAGAAGACCAAACATATATCAACCGTTACCAAGGGAACAAGGGATTAATAATGGTCACATGGTCAGGAGACAATCCATATCTCAAGGAAGAAGATTGAGACTAAGCAGTTTTGTCATAAGGAGAATATTTACTGAAGGAGATTCAAGCCTGTTTCATCCTATGACCTCAGTCCTGGGAGCAGTGTGCCATTCCACTGGTTTATGGCAACAGAAAAGGAACAGAGGACTTATGAGAAACAGCATGTAGGAATCCTCCTAGTAAACATTCCCTGACAGCTGGGGAAACAAGAGAAGCAAAAAGCATGGAAGAAAGGGAAAGATATAACCAACTGAATGAAGAATTTCAGAGAATTACAGGAAGTAGAAAAAAAGAAGGTCTTAAATGAAGAATGCAAAGAAATAGATGATATTAATAGAATGGAAAAGACTAGAGTTGTATTCTAGAAAACTGGATATATCAAAGAAACATTTCTGCAAGGATGAACACAATTAAGGACAGAAATGGTAAGGACTTCACAGAAGCAAAAGAGATTAAGAAGAGGTGGCAGAAATAAAAAGGGCTATATAATAAATGTCTTAATTACCCAGAAAACAACAACATTGTGGTCACGCACCTAGTATCAGACATCCTGGAATGTAAAGTTAAGAGGTCTTAGGAGCATTGCTATGAACAAAGCTAGTGGAGCTGACAGAATTCCAATTGAGCTAATTCAAATAATAAAAGATTATCCTGTTAAAGTGCTGCACTCAATATGTCATCAAATTTGGAAAATTCAGTAATGGTCGCAGGATTGGAATAGGTCTTTTTCTTTTTTTTCCAAACCCAAAGAAAGGTAATGCCAAATATTTTTCAAACTATCATACAATTTCACTCATTGCACATTCAGTAAGTTCATGCTTAAAACTTTTCAACCTAGATTTCAGCAGTATGTAAATCAAGAACATCGAGATGTTCAACATTCAAACAACTAAGATCATGGCATTCAGTCTCATCACTTCATGGCAAAGTGAAGGAGAAAAATATGAGCAATGACATATTTTATTTCTTGTGTTCTGAAATCACTGTGCATTGTGACTTAAGCCCAGAAATTAAAAGTTGCTTGCTCCACGAAAGGAAAACTATAACAATCCTAGACAGCATATTAAAAAGCAGAAACATCATTTTGCTCACAAAGGTCTGTATAGTCTGTGGTTTTTCCATTAGTCATGTATGGATGTGAAAGTTAGACCATAAAGAAGACTGAGTGCTGAAGAATTGATGGTTTTAAATTGTTGTGCTGGAGAAGATGCCTGAGAGTCCCTTGGACAGCAAGAAGGTCAAACAAGTCAATTGTAAAGGAAATCAATCCTGAAACTTGTTTGAAAGGATTCATGCTGAAACTGAAGTTCCAAGACTTTGGTCATTTTATGTGAAGAGCTCATTCTTTGGAAAAGTCCCTGATGCTGGAAAAAACTGAAAGCAAAAGAAGGGAGAAGCAGAGCATGTGATAACTATATAGTATAAAAATTCAATGAGAATTAATTGGAATAAATTCCAGGAGCCAGTGAAAAACAGAGCAACCTGGAGTGCTCTAGTTCATGGGGTCACAAAGTGTTGGACTCTACTTAGCAACCGAACACACAAACAGACATATAATATCATGTCATCTGCAAACTACTGAGTTTTTTTTTTTTTTTCCTCAATCTGGATTCCATTTATTTATTTTTCTTCTTTGATTGCCATGACTATGCTTTCAAAAGTATATCAAATAACAGTAGCAAGTGTGGACATCATTGTCTCATTTCTTATCTTAGAAGAAATGATTTGCATTTTTCAACTTTGAAAATATTGTTTATGGTGTGTTTGTCATGTTGGCCTTTATTATGTTGAAGTAAGTTCCTTTTATGTCTCCTTTTTGGATATTTTAAAATCATAGATGGAAGGAAAATTTTGTCAAAAGCTTTCTCTGAATCAATTGAGATGANTTAGAAGAAATGATTTGCATTTTTCAACTTTGAAAATATTGTTTGTGGTGTGTTTGTCATGTTGGCCTTTATTATGTTGAAGTAAGTTCCTTTTATGTCTCCTTTTTGGATATTTTAAAATCATAGATGGAAGGAAAATTTTGTCAAAAGCTTTCTCTGCATCAATTGAGATGATCATATTGTTTTCCAACTCTCAGTTTTTTAATATGATTGATTTATGTATATTGAACTGTTCTTGCACCTCTGGAATAAAACCCACTTGATCACAGTGAATGATCTGTCTACTGTATTGTTGAATTCTATTTGTTAGATTTCTGTTGAAGATTTTTACATCTATTTTCATCAGTAATATTGGCCAATTTTATTTTATTTATCAGGGCGATCACTATCTCATAGAATAGGTTTGGGAGTTTTCCTTCCTCTACAATTTTCTAAAAGAGTTTGAGAAATATAGGTGTTAGCTCTTCCCTAGGCATTCAACAGACTTTGACTGTGAAGCCAACTGGCTCTGGAAATTTGCTTGTTGAAAGATTTTTTTTTTTTTTTAATCACAGCTTCGATCTCAGTTTGATAATTCTTCTGCTCGTATTTTCTTTCTTTNTCAAGATTGCCAGTAGAAATATCAATAACCTCTGATATGCAGATGACACCACCCTTATGGCAGAAAGTGAAGAGGAGCTAAAAAGCCTCTTGATGAAAGTGAAAGAGGAGAGCTGTCTCTTATACACATCTAGATGTGTATAAGAGACAGTCTGCATCCCTGCTCTGGGAGCACCCGGACGTCCATGGCTCCCACAGCCATAGGAGAGACATACCAACGTGCACGTGTCCCCACATCCCCCCACCCTGGCACGGCCCTCCCCCTGTCCGTCTCTCCCAACACCCTCAAGGGAGTGCCTCCCGGGGGCCGCGACTGTGCTGGGCCCAGGAGGACAGCAGCGGCAGAGCTGACAGTCTCCATGTGTGACAGCCAGGAACCCTTCTTCCCAGCCCCTTCTGTTTCCCCCCAGCAGAGAGAGCGCAATTAGTGCAACTCCTGCTCCCTCCGTCACTGTACTTCCTCTGCCCAGGGGCCTCAGGGAGAATTTTATCTGATTCAAGAACAAGGAAGAGGGTCTGAACACGCTCAGCTCGGCTCAGCCCGCATTCCTGGGGACAAGCCTGCTCTCCCAGTATACAGTTCTTCTCGGTAATCCTTGCCCCAAATCTTGCCTGGGTGGACTGCCACACTGGGAGGCATGTCCCCCAGCCAGCTAGCACTCCCCAGCTGGGTGGGGGAGCCTTCCTAAACCCAAGTTTCCATGAATAGAGCCTGTTGGGCCTCACACTAAGCCATGAGCTGCCTCAGAGACTGCAGTGACCTACTCACCCAGCCCTCTGACCAATGTCCACCCACCCACCACCTTATTGTACATCGCCCCATCCTCACCTAAAACCTAGTTTGACGTACAATCTGTTCTATTAACCCCATGCTATAGATTCACACGCTCACCCTTCCTGCAAGCACCCAGACCACACACATCTCTCTGCCTCCACATCCTTCCTCATCCCCATTCCCATGCCCCTCCACAAGCCCCTTCCCCTTCTCACACCACCTAAGATCTCTGAGCAAGCTATCCATCCCTCTGCCGACACAGGCAAAAGCAGGTCATGTCATAAAGCAGTTCTGCGCAACCCGCCAGATTTTTCCACCCAGTTCACAGACTGATAACTAACAAGACCATCTTCCCCGCTAATCGGGAAAAGAAATCTGGTGGGCTCAATTGCTGCCGATATGCATTTAAATGGCTGCATCTAGGAAGAAAATCTAAATGAGAGCTGATGGGAGGCTGGGACACTGGGGGAAATCTCGCTGTAATAAGTGTGTGAGGCGAAGCAAATCAACAGAAAGCTCTACACTCGCTTGGGGAGAGAGAGGCGGCTCTACTGTAACACGTGTGCTCGGAAACTTATTGGAATCTCTGCACTTTTAATATAATGGCATTAGTGTCACGATTCCTTATGTATAAACTTCACCCGCCACATATAATGAACGGAGAGCTCTTTCCCAGCGCTTGGGAGGCTTGGGTGTGGGTGCAGGGAGAGGGCATGTGTTTAATGATCTCCTATTGAATCTTGGCAGCAGAGTGCAGTCCTGAAGTGCAGAGAGAGCCTTCATTTGAAGGCAGCACAGACCTAGTTCAAAGCCAGGCTCAGTCACTCACAAGCTAGGTGACCTTGAGCAGATTACATAACTCTGACAACAGCCGTCTCTTTGTCCACAGCATAGACATAATGATGTCTCTCTCTCAGAGTTGAATGAAGGATTCCATAAGTTACATAAAAGACCTTGGCAAATAATAGGCACTCACTTAGTGTCATTAATAGCTTTGGGTTTGAATCCTGCCTCCGATACTGACTGAGTGACCTTGAGTAAGTTACTTCTCTTGGTTTCCTTGCTGTTTGTTGGGGATAATAATAGTCCTTATCTTGATGAATGCATGCAAAGTGCTTAGAGCAATGCCTGCGGCTTCCTACCTGCTCATTTCAGGTGAGTTTCACCGGGAGCAGCATCTCCAGCATAAGCCAAATGTGCTGAAGTTTATAGAGCATCTTTCTGTGGTGCCTGAGGGACAGAAGAAAAGGGAATATTGCCCAGACTACAATTCTGGGAGCTGCCCTAAAAATCATACTTCTGACACGTGAATGAAAAAAAGAATTAGTTAACCAAGAGAAGAGGACTCAGGTGACTTGCTTGCTGGTCACAAGTGACTTATGCTCATCGAGGGACAAAGGAAGCTGGATTGTTCTGTGTGGCCACAGAGGTTGAAACTAGGATGAGAATGGGGACAACGAGGCCACCAGAGCAGAACCCCTTGGGGCCTCGGGGGGTGGAGGGAGACAGGCCTTCTCTCATATCCTCTGCTTAACTGCTCTCTGAAGTACCTAAATAATGTAGTATCCATCTTAGTTCGCTGATTCCTAGAATGTCGACGTTCACCCTTGCCATCTCTTGTTTGACCACTTCCAATTTGCCTTGACTCATGGACCTGACATTCCAGGTTCCTATGCAATATTGTTCTTTACAGCATCAGACCTTGCTTCTATCACCAGTCGCATCCACAGCTGGGTATTGTTTTTGCTTTGGCTCCATCCCTTCATTCTTTCTAGAGTTATTTCTCCACTGATCTCCGTTAGCATATTGGGCACCTACTGATCTGGGGAGTTCCTCTTTCAGTATCCTATCATTTTGCCTTTTCATACTGTTCATGGTGTTCTCAAGGCAGGAATACTGAAGTGGTTTGCCATTCCCTTCTCCAGTGGACCACATTCTGTCAGACCTCTCCATCATGACCCGCCCCTCTTGGGTTGCCCCGCAGGCATGGCTTGGTTTCATTGAGTTAGACAAGGATGTGATCCTAGTGTGATTAGATTGACCAGGTTTCTGTGAGTATGGTTTCAGTGTGTTTGCCCTCTGATGCCCTCTTGCAACACCTACCATCTTACTTGANGGGAGGTGTCGGTAAAAGGTAGGTGGCTGTTAGGAGGCAGGGAGCAGTAAGAAGTTTCCTTGCAGAAAAATACACATTAATATTTTTCTTCCACAATTATGAAAGTACATCTATTGCTAAAACTTTTTTCACATACCAGAATTAGAGAAAAGAATTCTGCTTATTCAGACCTGGACTTTTTCTCAGATCAAACTGCTAAAGCCTGCTGGAGATGAATTCCAAAGCCTCTAAATGAGGCGCTGGCAATCTGTGCTCACTTCTTTAGGCCAGTGGTTTGCAGAGCAGGGGGCTTGGCTGGTTGGTGATGTCTCCTGTGGGCATGAGATCTGATTCTCTCTGTTCTGCTATCTTTATTATGGGCCACCCCCAGATACTGGGATACGGCCATTTTTAGTCACCAGATCACTTTTGTGATGAGACAAATAACTTAAAGCCTGACTTGGTTAGTGGAAATTGCATAGTTGGTATTATTCTGAAACAAATCAGAAATAGTAAAATGATGATTCAGAGATTAGAAATGAGATGGACATTTGGATCCATTGCAGTAACTAAGTGAGAAAGCAGCACCTCCTTTGCCAGGTGGATTCTGTCCAGACTGCATCTTGTGGTGCTGGCATCGCTTGGATTTGACTTTGAGAAAAGCACCGGGGATTACATTTCTGCAGCTTTTTCAGAGTTCTAATATAGACAGGAGCCCAGATTGCTGTGGATCCGATTTGGTCATCAAATGCTTTTTTCTTCAATAGGACTGTCTCCAGTGTTTTTTTCAACAAGACACATTGACCTGGAACAACCAGATTCACTGTTCCTTTTGTGAAACTAAGCAAGAAACAGCTGTGAGGGCCACTATTTCTAAAGCGCCAAAAACAATTGTCTTTCACCTAAAAAGGTATGGATTTTAACATTTTGTGAGCAGATTTTTGGGACAGCTTTCACATGTAACTCACATACCATGCATTTCACCCATTTAAGTGTATAATTTGATGGTGTTGGGTATATTAATTTTTTTTAATCTGTGGTAAAATATACATAATAAAATTTGCCATTTTGGCCATTTTAAGTGTATAATTTTACTGGCATTAATTACAATTCACAGTGTTGTATATCAGTATTTCCAAAACTTTTTCATCACCCTCTACAGAAACTCTGGAACCATTAACCACCCCTCATTCCTCTTCCATTTAGCCTCTGGTAACCTCTAATCTGCTTTCTGCGTCTGTAAATTTGCCTATTCTGATACTGAACATAAGTATAGTCACACAACATTTGTCCTTTTTGCTGGCCTGTTTCACTTAGCATAATGTTTCCAAGGTTGGATATCCTTGTAGTGATGTGTACCGGAATTTTGTTCCTTTTTACACCTGTGTAATACTCCATCATATGTATGTACATCATGTTTTCTTTATCTTTTAAACTGTTGATAGACATTTTGGAGCTCACTTTGAGTGCTTTTTAAAGATGGATTCCCTGGCTCCACCCTTGGGGACTCTAATCCCATTAAGTCTGACGTGGAATCTGAGCATCACTATTTTAATTTTTAATCTCCACCCCTGGCTCATTTTTTATTTTTAAAAGTTTCATATATACAGAAATGTTGAAAAGGTATATACCCTAAAATCTTCACTAGTTGGTGCCACTATTTGACATTTCCTTCCATTCTTCCAGTCTTTCTCCCTCCAGCTCTCCCTTTCTCTGTCCCTTCCATTTTATTAGCTGAACCATCTAATGAAAGATACAAACACCAAGGCATTTCATGCTTAAATACTTCAGCATATATCACCTGAGAAAAAGGACATTTTCCTACATAATCACACCACCATTATCAAATAGTCCAAAAAATGTAACGATAATTTTGTATCATCTAAGATATAGTCCATATCTAAATTCCCCCATCCCCAAAATGTCTTTCATTACTTTTTTTTCCAATCCATCCAGTCAAGGGTCATACATTGCATTTGGCTATCTCTTCAGCCTCTTTTAATCTGGACTAAGCCTTCCCTCTTTTTTAATAGTTAAACTTTTTTTTCCTTCTGTTGAGCCATTTTTGCCTCCTCCTGGATTTGTCTGATTATTTCCCCTTGGTTAGATTTGGGCTAAGACGTTTTATTTTAGCAAGAATCTGCCATAGCTGATGTTATGGACTTGTCATTACATCAGGAGGCAAATCACGAAAATTTGTCCAAAAAATATTGGTAATGTTAAATCTGATGCCTTAGTTAAGGTAGTGACTGTAAGATCTCACCATTTGAAGGAATAGTTTTCCCCTCTGTAACTAGTATCACTTGGAACTCATGGATATTTTAAAATTTAATGGGTTTAGTATCCATTACTATTATCATTCTTTTTTAAAAAGAAATGAGTTATTTATTTATTTTGGGTTGTGCTGGGTCTTCATGCTTCATGGGCTTTTTTCTAGTTGTGGAGAGAGAGGACTGCTCTCTAGTGTGCTGGCTTCTCACTGCCATGGCCTCTCTTGTTGCAGAGCACAGACTCTAGGGCGCATGAGCTTCAGTTGTTATGGCTCCTGGGCTGTAGAGACAGGCTCAGTAGTTACAGGACACAAGTTTAGTTGCTCCATGGGTTCTGAGGATCTTCTGAGATCAGAGATTGAATCTATATCTCCTACATTGTCAGGTGGATTCTTTTGGAGAAGGCAATGGCACCCAACTCCAGTACTCTTGCCTGGCAAATCCCATGGACGAAGGAGCCTGGTAGGCTGCAGTCCATGGGGTCGC